>PVKE010015657.1:0-26317 GCA_004027555.1 Craseonycteris thonglongyai
ATTGAGATTGAATATATTGATACTTGTAGAACACGGTTTCTGTCACACGGTATACTATATAAGTGCAAGCTGTTTTTATTATTCACTTGGCAATGTACTTCAATATTTTTCATATTTAAAAATTCCTCTTTAGATATTAGGTTACCTTCCATCTATAGTCCCATTACCAATCTTCTTTCTAACAGTCTCTTCAAAATAGTCTTTCCTCATGTCTCTGCTTTCTCACTTCCCACTCTTCCAAGCATGTGCCCCCATCCTGCATGACCTCCCTGAATCAAATCCAAATTAATATCACCAGTGGCCCTCATATTGTCAGAGTGAATGACATCTAGTCTACAAAGAGCAAAACCTGAAGTCTAATGTAGATTATAATAATCCAAAACTTGCACAAGTCTTGGGAAGCATATTAGATTATCTAAGATGTCAGTTAAGAAATCTGTACTGATTTTAACTTACTAAAAAGAATAGAGTCCAAAGGGAACCTCTCTCTGTACTTGTAATCACTAATTCCTACAATTCAGACTATGTCAACAAATTTATTTGGTGTAATGACACACTGTCTTTTAGCAAGTTCTCTCAAGATTTTATAGTACTCCCTGCAGTTTAGATTTATTTGGGTCCTATTTCAAGATCAGAAAACATTCTAATGTTTTATATTATTTTTTTTTTTAAGATTGATTTTATTGTTTAAAAGAAAATGAGAGAGAGAGAGAGAGAGAGGAAATGGGGGGAGGGCCCAGAGCAATCTCTATAGTGGTACATCATTAGTTATGACACGGTTTCATTCCACACAGGTTGATGTGGGGTGTACAGGGTGGGAAATGAACGAGGGCCTTTCTGCATGGGAGGCAAGAAACTTTGCCTATGAGGGAGGCAAGAATCTTCCCCCTGAGCCATCTCAGCAATTCAAAGTTGTACCACAGTTCAGTATATGGGTTTGCCTGGGTTGGGGTTAGGATTCAATCCCTTGTCTGCATGATGACGAAGCAAGTGCTCAACTGCTGAGCTATCCCAGCATCTCCTGTTTTTAGATTCTTGAGTGTGGACCAGTTATTTACGCATAGACTTGGTGTCTTTTGCAAATAAATGCATAAAATTAGAACCACATATGAGAACATATTGCCTAACTTTAAATATAAATTGTAATTGAGTTTCCACTCTGAGCTAAACAGAAGGACATTGTAAAGTTATGAGGATTTGTAGATGTCCTTTATTTGCACCTGAATATGATCCTAAAGTTAGTTTGAAGAAATGTCTCTCAGTGAGATTAAAGAACATCTCTTCTGGTATATGAATGGCTATCAATTTCTTTTCATTTTATTGTAAAAGCTCAGAGGTTTATTCAGAATTTACTTCAAATCACTGTGCACAAATATGCTAATGTTTCACATAATTACTAAGACTCATTTGCATAAGAATAGTCACATATGATAATATAATAGATGTTCAGAGTAAAAGAGTTAAAGTCAATATGAATTTGAATATCTGAGAACAAAAGTAAGCCCGGTAATTCTTAGTACATAAGATTCTCATTTAGACCCTTCCCAACTCTTAGTGGAGTGATAAGAACAAAGAGAACTTGAATGTAAGATTGGTCTCCAGGTGAAACTATTTCTCCTGTGAAAGTAGTAACCTGTAAAGACAATGATTATACATTACATACACACTCGTATATTAAATAAATCTCACTATTGCTGAATATGTATGCTTATAATATTGCTGAATATGTATGCTTGGTGATTACTTAAGAAATTTGCAAATTCAAGTGCATTGCTATTGGAGACATGTTTGATGTGATTACTAAATTATAACCAGTCTGTTCTAAATATTGGCAAAAATATACGGGAATTAAAAGATATGAGTTATTGCCTATAGTTAAATTATAAAGAGTATTGGGTACACTATAAAATGTAATGCACTTAGTTAGTGGTAGCCTTTAATAAAATGAGCTTTATTGCTAAGATTTATTAACTTTATATTCAGTTCAAACTTTAAAAGTTTTCAAAATGTCTAGTAGTAGTCGGGCTTAAATATAAGTAACAAAGTGATACTATGAAAGACTGAGTAGTTGGGTTTAAGAAAGTTTACCAATCTCAGGTTATTTTTTTTCAGGAAATATGCATCTTTATTTTTTTTAATTGTTAAATTTATTAGGGTGATATTGATTGGTAACAATTAGATAGTTTCGGGATGTACAAGTCCACATCACATTACCTATGCATCGAATTATGTGCTCATCACCCAGAATCAGCTTCCCTTCCATCACCATATAACTGGTGTTCACACCCCCCTCCCTCTCACAACTCTCCTACCCCCTGTCTCCCCCATCCCCAGGTAACCACCAAACCATTGAGTGTGTCCATAATGCTGGTCCCCACTCCCACCTCCCTCTCCACTCTCCCTCCCTCCCTCCTCCCCTTCCCTCAGGGAGTCATCCAGCTATTGAGTGTGTCCATAGGTCTCTGTGTCTTTGTTACTTTCAGTTTTATATTCCACTTATAAGTGAGGTCAGATGTTTCCTGATTCTTTCAGTCTGACTTAGTTCGCTTAATAAGATGATCTCTAGGTCCATCTATGTTGTCACAAATGTCTGTATTTCGTCTTTTTTTATCGCTGAGTAGTATTCCATTCTGTAAATGTACCACAATTTCTTTATCCAGTCATCTATCGAAGGGCATTTTGGTTGTTTCCATGTTCTGGCCACTGTGAACAATGCTGCGATGAACATGCGGATACAAACATCTTTAAAGATTAAGGTTTTCAGGTTTTGGGGGGTAGATGCCCAGTAAAGGGATGGCTGGGTCATATGGTAATTCCATTTCTAATATTTTGAGGAATCTCCATACAGCCTTCCATAGTGGTTGTACCAGTTTACATTCCAACCAACAGTGTATGAGGGTTCCTTTTTCTCCACAGCCTCTCCAGCACTTGTTACCACTTGTCTTGTTGATTATAGCCATTCTAACAGGTGTAAGATGGTATCTCACTGTATTTTTTATTTTCATCTCCCTAATTGCTAGTGAAATGGAGCATTTTTTCATATATCTGTTGGCCATATGTATGTCTTCATGAGAGAAGTGTCTGTTAAGATCATCTGCCCATTTTTTAATTGGATTGCTTGTTATTTTATTGTTGAGTTGTACAAGTTCTTTGTATAGTTTTGATGTTAGCCCATTATCAGAGGCATTGTTTGCAAATATTTTCTCCCAGTTGCTCGGTTGCCTCTTTGCTTTGTTGATGGTTTCCTTTGCAGTGCAGAAGCTTTTTAGCTTGATAAGGACAGGTTATTTTTTAATGGTCTAGTCAAAGCAATGGGTCAAGTCTATGACCTGGTTAATTAAGGTAAAATTATCTCCTGAAGTGTAAGGGTATACTCACTGTCAATCATCACAAGTAGAGGCTCATGCTGGAATAGATTATGGGGCAAGAATTTGAACTGACAACAGAGAATGGAGTTTTTCCTACAGTTTGAAGCCAAAGGGGCAAGGGCTTTTTTTATTAGGTGGGATTTTCCAGAAAAACAGAACAAATAGGATCTGATAGATACATAGATAGATAGATAGATATAAGAAAGATAGATACATGATAGATAGATAATAGCTAGAAAGATATAGATAGATAAGAACATTTATCATAAGAATTGGCTCATGTAGTTATGGAGGCCAAGAAGTCCCCTCTGCAAGCTGGAAAAAGAGGAAAGCTGGTAAGATAATCTAGTCTGAGTCCAAAGCCTGAGAACCAGGGCAGCCAATGGTGTATCTCCCAGTCTGAGGCTAAAGGCCAGAGAAGCGGGTGGGGTAGGCAGGAAACACTAGTGGAAGTCCCGAGTCCTAAGGTTCGAGAATAGAAGGCTTTATGTCCAAGGGCAGAAGATTGATGTCACAGCTCAAGAAAAAGCAAGAAGTTTTACCCTCCTTCTGACTTTTTGTTCTATTTAGGCCCTCAACATATCAGATGATGCTCTGCCCACACTGGTGAGGACAGATCTTTACTCAGTCTACTGATTCTAATACAAATCTTTCCCAGAAAATGCTCACAGACACATCCAGAAATAAAGTTTTACCAGCTATCCAAACATCTCTTAGCCCAGGGAGTCCAAATTTTTTTTTTTTTTTTTTGCTTCCCTGAGCCATGTAGGAAGAAGAATTATCTTGGACCACACATAAAATACACTAACACTAATGACAGCTGATGAGCTAATTATATATATATATAATTTGCCCAAAAAATCTCATAATGTTTTAAGAAGTTTTACAAATTTGTGTTGGGCCACATCCAAAGCCATTCTGGGCCACTGATTAGACAAGCTTGTCCTAGCCCAGTAAGCTGACACATAACATTAATTTTACTATTTGCTGGTAGCAGGACAGCAGTGAGGTTGCTCTTGGCAGTCACAGCAGGGCAGTGCAGGACCTGGCATCCAGACCAGCCAACATCAGGGACAACAGGTGAGAGTAGTCAAGACTGACCTTTGGACACCATCTGAGAAGGGAATGGGGCAGAAGTGACACCAGTAGTATAGATAACTGCCCAACAGAACTCGTACTTCATAAGCATGTTCAAGTAGCAGGCATAGCAGACTGGTGGCAAGAAAGATGCCCCAGTCAAAGAATCTGATAAACTTGTTCTGGTGTTATAGAAAGCAGTATATTGGGAAAAACTCTCAGAAATGCATGAAAGTCTTTCTTTGTGGTAGTAATTACTGGCAAGGAAGTACATGGGCTCTTGTGCCATTATTATGTGAATAAATAAAGTATAATTTTATCTGTAGTCATAGGGTGGGGCAAACAAAAATAAGTGTGATATAAGATAAATAATTAAGGTATTTCTATTTGGAATCCTGTTAGTTTTTCTACAGGCTCAGTTAACACTTTGAAAAATATTTCTTAAGAATGAGAAAGGACAGAAGAAAGAAGATGGTGGCATGAGGGTAGGTAGTCCCTTACCTACCTGGGAAGGGATTTATGAACAAAGGGGAATCCACAGGGGAAACCCTGAGAAGCACACTCAATTCAGAAAACCACACAATGCAGAACAACACCCAAAGTTTAGAGAAAAAGGGGGAGAGTGGGAGAGGGAAGGGGAAGGAGCAGTTTGGGGACAGGGACGTGGAGCGCGGCCTGGGGCTGGAAAAAACAAAGGGGAATTGGGGGACTACAGTAAAAGTGGAGCTAGATCAAGGGTGGACTAAAAGCTGAGACTTAAGGAGAGTGGAAGCCCCACAAGACTGTGGACAATTTAACATCTGAACTCAAGGGGCAGCACGTGATGCCCTAATCATATCACGAAGCCTGAGGTAGAACAGGGACTGTGGAGCAGGGCAGCTGCATTTCCAGGGTGGGCGGAAAAGAGCAGGGCATCAGCCCACAGCAACTCCACACCCCTGGTTTATGGAGGAGATTGACTGTGAAGGAGCACCTTTTGAAGACAGGGCTCTTAGAGTGAGGGCAGGGGCTCGAGTGGACATGGAGGCAGCACTCTCGGATGCATTAGGTGTTCTTAGAGTGAATCCGGTGGTCTTTGAGACCCTGCAGAGCCACGAGGCTAGAGTGGTTGCCAGCCCAGCTATGGCCCATGCAGCGCCCAACCAGGGTGCCATGGCACCACTGCCCATGCGCATGACCAGCTATCAGTGCACCTCCAACCGGGCCACAGCTGCACCCTTACCTGTGTGGCGGACTGGGCCACTGCCAAGCCCCAAATCATCTGTGCCACTATCCTGTGGGCATGGCTCACAAACACAATTAAAGGAGAAGCAGCTGATCAGAAGGGAGAAAGACCTGAGCTGCTGCACCCTGCCCACACTGAATCACCAGTGCCCCTGCTGAAAGAGGAATTTGCTATTTTGTCTCAGGCCCACCTTAGCTCTTACTCAACACCCCTACTCCTGGCCACACCCTCACTACCCTGCTTTCTAACAGCTAACACAGCAACCTGAAGAGCAACCCCTGGACACAGAAACTGACTGCTTCCCCCAACCATCTCCCAAAATCTCCTCCTCCCACAACTGAGCCCAATAGAAAAAATAAAGAGAAGCCCATCTGATAGGCAAACTCCCAGAGGAAAAACATACTCATGCATAAAGAAAAAGAACCATATCAAACACAATGCACACCTCAGAACCCAAAGCCCCTCCAGAAGATCAGGGGCATCTTTGGAAAAGGAGCTTGCACACTTGGAATCAAATCTAAGTGAATCCGCATTCAGGGCTGCAATACTCAAGACACTCAGAGAGCTCACTCAATGCTGGCAAAGTACTCAGACACAGTTAAATGACCTCAACAAGAAATTTTCTGAGCAAAATGAGTACTTTACCAATAAAATTGAGAAGTTAGAGCAGAACCAAAAGGAACTCCTTGAAAGGAAAGTCATCCTGGGAGAGCTGAAAAAAGAATTGACCAGCAGAGGAAACAGGGCTGACCAGCTAAAGGAAAGGATGAACAAAATCGAACATAGAAACATGGAAATGTCACAGAAGGAAGAAGAAAGGGAAATGAGAATCAAGAGAAATGAAAGAGCCCTACAAGAACTCTCTGACCCCATCAGAACAAACAATATTACAATAATAGGGGTACCAGAAGGAAGCAAGATGAAATCCTCTCAGTCTACTAAAACAAATAGTGGATGAGAATTTTCCTAACCTGTGGAAAGGGGAAAACTTACACATACGATATCGCAAACATACCAACGAATATAATAAACCTGTGTAGATAATCAAACAATATTTTAAAATTCTAACAAATGTATAAAAATAAATTATAATTTTACTTAGTGTTTATGAAAAACTTCTGATGCAGTCAAATAATGTCGGGCTCACACATATCGGGCCACGGGCACCATGGCGCCCGCGGGCACGGGGTTGGGAATCCCTGACCTAGACCCTAGCAGACCTTCTCCAAGGCACATTGTTCTGAAGATGACAAAAAACAAAGACTAAGAAAGAATCCTCAAGGCTGCCAGGGAAAAACAAAATATAACTTTCAAAGGAAAAACTATCAGGCTGTCACCAGACTTATCAGCAGAAACTCTGCAAGCCAGGAGGGAGTGGAGACCAATCTTCAAATATTAAAAGAGAAAAAATTTTCAGCCAAGTATTAACTAGCCAGCAAAGTTAACCTTTAGATATGAAGAAGAAATTAAGGTTTCTTCAGATATACAAAAGTTGAGAGAATTCTCCAAATCAAAACAGGCACTCCAAAAAATACTGAAGGAGGCTATTTGGCTTGAATCAAGAAACCAAAATAAATGCAGAAAAGTAAGGCAACAAAAAAATAAAAAAGAAAGAAGAAATGGATACAGGATATCCTCATATATCAATCATCACCCTGAATGTAAAAGGACTGAATTCACCAATAAAGAGGCACAGGGTAACAGCCTGGATTACAAACCAAAATCCAACCATATGCTGCCTACAAGACAGACACCTCAGCCACAGGGACAAACATAGACTCAGGGTAAAAGGATGGAAAACAATACTCCAGGCAAATGGCAGTCAGAGAAAAGCTGGAGTGACCACGCTGATTTCTAATGAAAAAGACATCAGGATAAAAATATAATAAGACATAAAGATGGACATTACATCTTAATAAAAGGGACAATACAACAAGAAAACATGACACTCATCAATATATATGCCCCCAATCAGGAAGCAACAAAATTTACAAAGCAACTACTAACAGATCTAAAAGAAGAATTTGACAAAAATACAATTATAGTAGAGGATCTAAACAGCCTCCTAACAACATTGGACAGATCATCCAAGCAGAAACTACATAAGGAGATTGCAGCTTTAAATGATACATTGCAGGAAATGGACATAATTGATATTTACAGGTCATTCCATCCTACAACAAAGGGCTATACATTTTACTCTAGTGCACATGGAACATTTTCAAGGATAGACCATATCCTGGGACTTAAATCCAACCTCACCAAATTTAAGGGCATCCAAATCATAGCAAGTGTATTCTCAGACCACAAAGCGTTGAAACTAGAGATCAATTGCAAAAGACCAAGCACAGAGAGAACCACATATACATGGAGATTGAACAACATGCTATTAAAAAGTGACAGGGTCTAAGAGGAAATAAAACAAGAGATTAAAATATTTGTAGAAACAAATAACAATGAAAACAGGACATACCAAAATTTTTGGGACACAGCGAAAGCAGTATTAAGAGGGAAATTTATATTATTATAGGCCCATCTCAAGAAACAAGAAAATCTACAAGTAAACACCCTCACAGCTCATCTTATAGAGCTAGAAAAAGAAGAACAGAGGTCCCCCAAAGCCAGCAGAAGAAAAGAATTAATAAAAATCAAAGCAGAACTTAATGAAATTCAGAATAGAAAATCAATAATAAAATTAACGCCACAAAGAGCTGGTTCTTTGAAAAACTCAATAAAATCAACAAACCACTGGCTAGGCTCACCAAAGGACAAAGAGAAAAATCTCATATTTCCAGAATATGGGACGATAGGGGAGAGATTACAACTGATGCTGCAGAAATACAAACAATCATAAGAGATTATTATGAAAGACTCTATGCCAACAAATTTGACAACCTAGAGAAAATGGACAAATTTCTAGAAACATATAGTTTACCGAAAGTGAACCAAGAAGATTTGGATAACCTCAATAGACCAATCAACAGTACAGAACTTGAAACAATTATCCAAAAATTGCCCAAAGGCAAAAGGCCTGGACCAGATGGCTTTACCAATTAATTCTACCAGTCATTCAAAGAAGAACTAATGTCCATCCTCCTCAAACTACTTCAGAAAATTCAAGAGGAGGCAGTACTACCCAACTCTTTCTATGAAGCTAATATCACCCTAATACCAAAATCTGGGAAAGACAATACCAAAAAGGAAAACTATAGGCCAATCTCACTGATGAACACTGATGCAAAAATCTTAAATAACTTTGTAACTAACAGAATACAACAATGCATTAAAAAGATTATTCACCATGACCAAGTAGAATTCATCCCAGGGGCACAAGGATGGTTCAACATACACAAATCAATCAATGTAATACAGCACATAAACCAAACAAAGGATAAAAACCACATGATTATCTCAAGTGATGCAGAAAAAGCATTCGACAAGATACAACACACATTTATGATTAAAAACACTGAATAAAATGGAAATTGAAGGAAAATACCTCTACATAATAAAGGCCATATATGACAAACCCTCAGCAAATATTATACTCAATGGGGAAAAGCTGAAGCCTATTTCTCTAAAATCAGGAACAAGACAGGGATGCCCCCTGTCACCACTGCTGTTCAACATAGTTCTGGAAGTTCTAGCCAAGGCAATCAGACAAGAGAAGGGAATAAAAGGTATTAGAATTGGGAGAGAAGAAATTAAATTGTCACTCTTTGCAGATGACATGATCCTGTATATAGAAAACTCTAAAGACTCTATCAGAAATCTATTACAAATGATAGACAAATACAGTAAATTCGCAGAATACAAAATCAATGTCTCAAAATCAACTGCATTTTTGTACGCCAACAATGAAACTTCAGAAAGAGAGATGAAAAGATCCATTCCCTTTGCCATTGCCAACAAAAGAATGAAATATCTAGGAATAAATCTAACAAAGAATGTGAAGGACTTATACACTGAAAACTATAAGACATTCTTAAAAGAAATTAAAGAGGGCACAAAGAAATGGAAAGACATTCCATGTCCATAGATTGGAAGAATCAACATAGTTAAAATAGCCATAAAGGGGAAGCCGGGATGGCTCAGTGGGTTAAGCGCTCACTTTGCAGCCCTGGGGACCAAGAATCGAATCCCAGCCCTGGCCCGTGCGGACCCATATGCTTAGCTGGGGAGTGCCCCCAGTTCAGTTCTCACCGGGGCAAGGCCCCGGCCCAGTTCCTGCCCTGTGCAGCCTCGCACCCACCTGTGGAATGAAACTTTGTGGAAAAACCAATGATGTACAATCATGGAGACTGTTTGGGGCCCTCCCCCTTCTCTCTCTCTCTGTATCTCTCTCTCTCTCTAAAACAATACAAATAAATCTTTAAAAAAAAAATGGCCATACTCCCCAAAGCAATATACAGATTCAATGCCATTCCCATCAAAATCCCACAGTCATTCTTTCAAGAAATAGATTTTTAAAACTCATCAAATATGTATGGAACCACAAAAGACCACAAATCGCAAAAACTATCCTAAGAAAAAAAGATAAAGCTGGGGGCATCTCAGTGTCTGACTTTTATCTGTACTTCAAAGCCTCAGGATTCAAAACAGCTTGGTACTCGCAGAAAAACAGACACTCAGACCAATGGAACAGAATCGAAAACCCAGAAATAAACCCACAAATATATGGACAGATTATTTTTGACAAAGGAGCGAAAAATATACAGTGGTGAAAAGAGCCTTTTCAATAAATGGTGCTGGGAAAATTGGAAAACCACATGCAAAAGGCTGAATGTGAACTGTGATCTCTCACCATATACCAAAATTAACTCAAAATGGATTAAAGACCTCCAAATAAGAAAGGAAACAACAAATTGCATAAAAAAAACATTGGCACTAAACTTATAGACCTGAGATTCAGGGAGAACTTTATCAATCTGACCTCAATGTCAAGAAAAGTAAAATCACAAATAAATGAATGGGACCTTATCAAGCTAAAAAGCTTCTGCACTGCAAAGGAAACCATCAACAAAGCAAAGAGGCAACCAACCTACTGGAAATAAAATATTTGCAAACAGTGCCTCTGATAAGGGGCTAATATAAAAAATATACAAAGAACTTGTACAACTCAACAATAAAAAAACAAACAATCCAATTTAAAAAATGGGCAGATGACCTTAACAGACACTTCTCTCATGAAGACATACATATGGCCAACGGATATATGAAAAAGTGCTCATCTACACTAGCAATTAGGGAGATGCAAATAAAAACCACAATGAGATACCATCTTACACCTGTTAGAATGGCTATAATCAACAAGACAAGGGATGACAAGTGCTGGAGAGGCTGTGGACAAAAAGGAACCCTCATACACTGCTGGTAGAAATGTAAACTGGTACAACCACTATGGAAGGCTGTATGGAGATTCCTCAAAAAATTACGAATGGAATTACTATATGACCCAGCAATCCCTCTACTGGGTATCTACCAGTAGGTAGGGTTTTTGGGTAGGTTTTTTGAACCTGAAAACCTCAATCTTTAAAGATGTTTGTACCCGCATGTTCATCGCAGCACTGTTCACAGTGGCCAGAACATGGAAACAACCAACATGCTCTTCGATAGATGACTAGATAAAGAAGTTGTGGTACATTTACAGAATGGAATACTACTCAGCAATAAGAAAAGATGAAATACAGTCATTTGTGACAACATGGATAGACCTAGAGACCATCTTATTAAGCAAAATAAGTCAGACTGAAAGAATCAGGAAACATATGACCTCACTTATAAGTGGAATATAAAACTGAAAGTAACAGAGACACAGAGACATATGGACACACTCAATAGCTGGGTGATTGCCTGGGGGAAGGGGAGGAGGGGAGAGGGAGTGTGGGGAGGGGAGGTTCAAGTGGGGACCAGCCTTTTGGACACACTCAATAGTTTGGTGGTTACCTGGGTAGGGGGAAAGATGGGGGAAGGAGAGTTGGGGCTGGGGTGGGGTAAGTGGGAGTGGACACCAGATATATGGTGATGGAAGGGGAGCTGATTCTGGGTGGTGCGCACATAATGCGATGCATGGGTGATGTGAGGTTGACTTGTACATCCAGAAGCTATCTAATTGTTACCAATCAATGTCACCACATTAAATTTAACAATAAAATAAAAATGAGAAAGACAAGCAACTCAATTTTAGTTTCTTATTGAAGAAGGAAAACTTAAGAACATGATGCCAAAGTTAAGTTTCTAGAAATTCAATTGAGAAGATGCTGGGGTGGCTCAGGGGGTTAAGCAATTGTGATCTCTTTGCAGCCCTGGGGTCTGAGGATTAAGTCCCAGCTCCAGCCCATGTGGACCCATATACTGAACTAGGATGTTGCTCCAGTTTGGTTCTCACTGGGACAAGTTTCCCATGTAGGCAGCCCTGGTTCAGACCCCAGCTCATGGGGGCGTGCCTCCCATGTGGGAGGCTCTTGGCCAGTTTTCCACACTGTGCCATCCCCCACCCACCTGTGTGGAATGAAACTCTGTCTAAAGCTGATAACATGGAGACTACTCTGGACCCTCCCACTTCTCTCTGTCTCTGTCTCTGTCTCTGTCTCTCTTTCTCTCTGTCAAAAACAATAAAATAAATCTTAAAAAAATTCAATTAATCCAAAATTCAAGCTAAGAAAACAGAAAAGTAATTATAAAATGTACTTTTATTGTCAAGATTTACCAATTATATTTATTTGGATGTTTGAGTTCTGGTTGAAAAAGTTTCTATAACTTTTCATTCCAACATGGTTTTCTTATTTTAGAGCTAAAATAACTTTTTTTCTTATTTGGTCACTGTGCTTCAAATCATAGGCCTTCAAATAGTTCTTGTTTTGATTTAAGGATACTTTCTAGCATTTTAATGCATTATACTTTACAATGTGTTCTTTCATAATTCTTTTTATCTCATAATTACCTTTATAGTTACTCTGCAATCATTTCATTGTTATTATAATTATTAGAATCATTTTTACATGTAAAAAAGGGTAAAAATATTAAGATTTTCCCAAGATTATTGAAGTTTTTATACTTAGAGACCAACTATTTACATCATAAAACTCCCTTTGTTTTACAAAACACTTGAGAGTATTATTTTTACCAATAGGGAGCCTTCCCCTAATATCTTAAAACAGCAAAAACTCTTACTACAGGCCAAATTTTTGGATGCATGTTGTTTACATAAAGTAAAAAGACTTGTATTTGCAGATTTCTTTCCATTAGAAAATGTCTTTTAAATAGTGGGTCCATATTTAACTACAAATACTTAGAAAAGAAGCATGGATACACCCAATGCACTTTAGCTGACTCTACATATAACGAGAGTAATTTTGGATCAAATTTAATAAAGTATAACTGTCTAAATTGCAAAGAATTAAACACATATTCTATTAAAACTATAGCTCTGCATACAAAACACAATGGAGATTGGAACAAAAAAGAGAACATTTCAAACTCTAAACTTTATTTAAAATGGTCTCTAAATTTTGATCAAAGTTTGTGTGTGTGTGTGTGTGTGTGTGTGTGTGTGTGTGTGTGTGTGTGTGTGTGTAGACATTTATAATAAGAATTGGATCGTATAGTTATGGAGTCCAAGAAGTCCCCTCAGCAAGCTGAAGAGAGGAAAGCTGGTAGGATAATTTAGTCTGAGTCCAAGGTGTGTGTGTGTGTATATATATATACTGCCCCTGATCTTCTGGAGGGGCTTTGGATTCTGAGGTGTGCATT
The DNA here is from genome assembly GCA_004027555.1 of Craseonycteris thonglongyai. NCBI lineage: Eukaryota > Metazoa > Chordata > Mammalia > Chiroptera > Craseonycteridae > Craseonycteris > Craseonycteris thonglongyai. Next base: position 13,423 of record PVKE010015657.1, read on the forward strand.
GTGTTTGATGTGGTTCTTTTTGCTTTATGTATGATATGATTTCCCTCTGGGGGTTTGCCTATCAGGTGGGCTTCTCAGTTGTGGGAGGAGGAGATTTTGGGAGAGGGTTGGGGGAAGCAGACAGCTTCTGTGTCCTGGGGCACTTCAGGTTGCTGTCTTAGGTGTTAGAAAGCAGGGTAGTGAGGGTGTGGCCGGGGGTGGGGGCATGTGAGTAGGAGCTAGTGCGGGCCTAAGACACAATAGCAGATTCCTCTTTCAGCAGGGAGGCTCTTGGTTCATACATATGTATACACACACATACATACATATATACATATATATATACACATACATATGTATATATCATATGTATATATCATTCATACATACATATATATCATTCAGCAAATACACATTGAATACTAACAACTCACTAGGCATTGTGTCAAGCCAAGAAATACATTACTGAAGAAAACAGAAATCAAAGGAACATATAACTACATGACATAATATCCAGAAAGGATAATTTTGGTAAAGAAAAATAAAGCAGTGAAATAAGATATAGAATAATGGGGAGATATGCTATTTGGTATAGTGTAAATCAGGAACGATTTTTACTGAAGAAGTGTTATTTGACAAGTAAAGATGAAGACACGGTGATCTAAAAAGAAGAGTGGTTGAGGTAGAGGGAAAGGACCCTGAACAAAAATTAACTTGGCACGTTCAGAAAATATTAAGAAGACCAGTGTGAACAGAATAGAATTAGTGGCAGAAGTGACAAATGAAGTTGGTGGGCTCAACAGGATATATGTCAGAGAACTTCAGAGCATTTAGCATGTGCTGTTTAGCCACTGAAGAGCTTTGAGCGGGGACAAGGAACGAACTAAACCATGTTTGTTTTCTCTCAATTCTTTGAAATTGAATTAAAAATTTATATACAGCAAAATAAGAAAAACCTAAGTGTATAGATCAATGACTTTTTATACATGTATATACCATCATCACCACTTAGAATTCACCCCAGTCATGGAAGGGGGTATGGGGAGAATTAAAGCACAAAAAAATAACCATGGGGACAAGTTAGGAGTAAATGGTTATAGATTATATAACAGAAATAGTTCAGGCTAGAACAAGGATGGTAGCTTATAGAAGTGGTGAGATATGAAAAGTTGGAAATTAGAATTTACATTTCAAGGTAGCACTAACAGACATTCGTGCTGTAGTGGCTGCAGACATGAGGAAATAAGAAGTATAAAGGATGACTCTGAAATTTTGATTCTGAACAATGACAATAATCTCTGGGGTTGTTGTTGAGACAAAGGAGGGGCTGATTGAGCATAAAAGATATCAAGGGTTCTGTTCTAGCCATGTTAACGTTGAGCTGTCCATTAGAAGAATCCCTGGAGTCCTTAAGGGGAAGGTTGGGTGAAATTGCCTATAGAAAGTAAGAGAAGTTAGAAAAAAGCAGTGAACAAAAAGTAGAGCCAATAAATACCTATGCAAAAAAAGCCAAGGAAGCACACAAGGCAACACAAAAATGATATATTATAGAATTGTATACCTGAAACCTGTATAATTTTACTAACCAATATCACTCCAATCAATTTAATAATAAATAAATGCATAAATACATAAATAAACTTGTCAAAAGAAAAAATATAACCAGAAAAGTAGTAGGCAGAATAGAAACTATGAATTTTGGTAAAGTCAAATTATTCACATGAAATTTTCTGTGGGAGAAGGAAAGGCAGGGTTAGGAACTGAATTGTGTCCCCATACAATCATATATTGACACCCTAATCCCTGGAACCTCAGAATTTGACTACATTTGGAGATGGGGTCTTTAAAGGGAAAATTAAGTTAAAATGAAGTTATTAGAATGGGCCCTAATCCAATACGTCTGGTATCCTTATACGAAGAGAAGAATACAACATACACAGGCAGTAGTGTTAAAATAGAGGGAGAATATGGCCATCTGACAAGACAAGAAGGGTGATCTCAGAGAAAACCAACTTTGCCAACATCTGGATCTCAGACTTCTAGCTTCTAGACTTGTCAGGAAATAAATGTCTGTTATTTAAGCCACCTCGTCTGGGGTCCTCTGTTACAGCACCCATGTAATTGTGCAGTGACTGATGCTCCCTATTAAACATCAATACAACTTTTATGTCTCATAATGACATAATTGTACTTTTAGAAATTGTTATTTAGAAAAAACCAAATGTGTCTATAATAATTATTTACCTGCATTTGTTTTTTTATTAATCACATGGCATCTATTTAGGCTGACTAGATGTACCATTTTAAACAGGACAGACAATAAAGGTACTGTCCCTTATCAAATGGTATATAGGGTCAGCCTAGTCTCACTTGGGCTAAATTCAAGGTGTCACTAAGCTACCCATATGTACTGTTTGAAATGGGACAGTACCGTTGTTTTCTGTGTCATTTAAAATGGTACATCTGGTCAAAGTACATCTATTCACTCTTAAAATATCATAGTGCATGTGGGTGTGTAACATTACCTAGTCTACAAATTTTGCTTTGGACACCTGTGTACTGTGAATGTCCTACAGTAGCTGTCAGCTCCACCCACTTTGTTCCAGGGTGCAGTAATTAGAGCTACTAATAGAATATTTAAACTGTACAAACCTTTGAGTTCATAGAAAGTGTGCAATTTAGGGTATCATTTTAAGTACAAAGGCTTTAAAATCAGACAGGTATGTGCTTCAGTTTCTTTTCTACCACTTAATCTTATTAATACTAAGAACTAGGCCCTCTGTGACCCTCACTATCCTTCTATTTAAAATGTGGACTCTAATAGTTGGGCGGATCAAATGAGATTCACATGCAAGCACTTAATACAGAAAGCTGCCACCTTAACAATTATTGCTGGGTGTTCAGCATTCAGTGACTCAGTAAATGACAATAGTATTTCTGCATTTTGCAGATGAATAGGCTGAGACAATTTGAGTTATGTCCCTGGGTGCCTGGCCAATATTTGCCAACTAACAGCTAAGCCCATGCTCTTCCCCTTAACCGGGTGAAGGTTGTGGCTGGTCGGAGAGATACAAACAAAAATTGACCTATGCTGTAATTTTTTTACCATGACCTCTGCAGGGTTAAGCATCACAGGAAAGCAGATTCTGGAGGTAAGACTTTCTATCTAAGGCAGCTGTTACAACAAAATCAATACCATTAACATCTAAACTTTGCCTTTTAGATAACTGTTTTATATAGCAAGACTTTTTGTTTGCCTATATGTTTTTTAAAAATGTAAATAAACAGATGCAGAAATAATGTGTTTTATTTTGCAAGTAAAATCTAAAAACAGATTATCACCGATCAATAATTATTTTCAGTAATAGTTTTTAAATTGGGAAACATTCTTTTTATAGACGTTGCATTGCTCTCTCACTAGAAGGCTTCAATAAATATTTTTGCAGTAAGTAAATAGCTCACAAACTATAAACTCTTAGTCCAGACTATGTGTACCATACACAGTAAAATGTATGTTTTCTTAGAGGTCAGGATTGAGGATTACAGCTGTCAGATTTATTAAACACTAGCCCAAGGTGATAGATAAACAGAATTGAGAAGTGCTAGATGTTGACTGGTGATCATTATCATGATTTCTAAACACAAAAATAAAGAATAAAGTTTGGACATATGAGGAAGCTGGGATGGCTCAGCGGGTTAAGCGCTCACTTTGCAGCATGGGGTCTGAGGACTGAGTCCTGGTCCCAATCCCAGCCTGTGCGGACCCATATACTGAACTGGGGTGTGCTTCTCACATGGGAGGCCCCCAGTTTTGTTATTGTCAGGGCAAGCTTCCCACGTGGGAGGACCCCAGTTTGGCACCCAGCTCATAAAGGCATGCCTCCTATGTGGGAGGCCCCTAGCCCAGTCCTGCCCTATGCAGCCCCTGCCCACCTGTGTGGAACAAAACCTTGTCAAAAACTGGTGCCGTACAACCATGAACACTGCTCTGGGTCCCCCTTCTCTCTGTCTCTCTCTGTTTCTGTCAAAAACAGTAAAATAAATCTTTAAAGATTGGATGTATAGGGGAAGCTGGGATGGCTCAGCGGGTTAAGCACTTGATTTGCAGCCCCGGAGACCAGGGATTAAATCCCGGCTCCGGCCTATGTGGACCCATATGCAATCTGAGGTGTGTCCCCAGTTCAATTCTTGCCTGGGCCTATGCAGGAGGCTCCTGGCCCAGTTCCTGCCCTGTGCAGCCCCCTGCCCACCTGTGGAGTGAAACTATATGGAAAACTAATGCTGACCACTATGGAGACTGCTCTGGGCCCTCCCCCTTCTCTCTGTCTCTCTCTGTCTCTCTCTCTCTGTCAAAAACCAATAAAATAAATCTTAAAATATAAAAAATAAAAAAGATTGGATGTATAAAAAATATTATTCATGATATTAAAAAATTATATTTATGATTATCAAACCTTAGATGTATACCTGGATTATGACTTTACTGGTGTCATTTCCACATTCTCCGACATGTGTACAGATAGAGATACACATTAACAAATATCCAAACCTTAATTTTTTGACTACTCAGTATGAATTATCATCCTCAAAAATCTTATTTTCGGGAAAGCCGGGACGGCTCAGTGGGTTGAGCGCTCGCTTTGAGGCCCTGAGGACCGAGGATCGAATCCTGGCTCCGGCCCAGGCGGACCCACATGCTGAACTGGGGAGTTCCCACAGTTCGGTTCTCTAGCTGTCTCTGTCTCTGTCTCTCTCTCTATCTGTCAAAAATAAAATAAAAATAAATATGCACTGAAGATAAAATAATTACTCTCTATAAATATAAAAAAAAATCTTATTTTCTTATACACATAATTCACTGTTACATGAAGTATATGCTCAATGGTTAGTTTTCAAATGAGTGAAAAAAATCAGAATTCAATATTTTTTAATGAGAAAACTCACTGTCTCACACAAAAGAGTAATCAAACAGTACATTTGGTTATATAGTGAAAACAACAACAAAAAAAAAAAAAAACCTTTTGTATGTACCCTCAGTCCATTTCCCTTTTCAGAATCAATTGTGTTAAGCCAATTCTGGATGTGTTCCTCCACCCCATCCCCCTTGCCTCCTCTCCCCCCACCAAATTGTACTATTAATATATTAATTTGGGGCTTGTTAACTTTGGAGGATGTATACTAACTGCTTGCTATGGTAGAGGAGCTTTAACTCCCCTCTTCCATCTCCCTCCCTCCAGCTTAGTAGAGGTAATCTCTGTACCCTCAAACATCCTTACATTCCATCCTTATATTCCATCTCTTGTTCCATCAACAATAGAAGGTCTCTCTTGATGCCTTTCCCTGTGCAATTGAATACCTCCCTTCACTGCCTTCCACTGTCAGCTTCCATCCATTGTAACTTCATACTGGCAATTACATTTTCTCCTGTAATCACTTAGATTTTTTTGTTTAATATATATTTTTTAATTAATTTATTTTTGACAGAGATGAGAGAGAGAGAGAGAGAGGGAGAGAGAGAGAGAGAGAGAGAGAGAGAGAGAGAGAGAGAGAGAGAGAACTGAACTGGGGGAGCTCCTAGTTCAGCATATGGTTCCGCACGGGCCGGGGCCGGGGCTGGGGCCGGGATTCGATCCTCGGTCCCTGGCGCTGCAAAGTGAGCGCTCAACCCACTGAGCCATCCCGGCTTCCCCTCACTTAGATTTTTTAAATAACTTACTTGTTAGGCCATTTAAAAGCTGAGTGCCAGGAAATTGTTTCCATTAGTATGACTTTGTAGTTATTTTCTTTCTAAAGCATCAAGCAGGATACTATGAGCATTATATTTTCTCCTGTATAGGTCAATATCTTGAGTTCCCAGATCTCTTCTATACAGTTCAAATAAGAGTTTTATTGCTTTTGTTCAAGTTTCAATAAATTTTTATTTTCATAATTTACCAAAGCATTGATCAGAACCTTGAGTTCTTCCAAGCTCTAACTCATTCTATCACTTACATCAAAGCCCCTTTTATCCTTCATAGCCTATTTGAAGGTTTTGTGGTATTAATAAAAACATGAATATAGAGTTACTAGCACTAGATTTGGCACTAATAGTTAAAAATAAATATTATTACAGTATTACTGTTATAAATTCTCAGCTAGACAGAAGGCACCTTTAACTTAGAGCACATTTTTCTTGTTTACTATTGTATCTTTATCTTCTGTAACTATAGTTATTAAAAAATAGTTGATGAGTAAATAATTGATGCATAATTTGTGATGATTTTTAAGAATTGAAAAAAGTTGTTCAATTGCCTCAATATTTAACATTGCACATGATCAGCAGACTCAGTTGTTATAGTAAAAAATGTAAATAAATGCTCTTTTTAATTTAAAATTTTATTTATGTTATTGATAATCATTTCAAAAATATATTTCAATGTGCTCTAAAATTTTTAATGTATCTTCTCAAACTGACTCATTGACAGGCAACATGTAAAATAGTTTTCTGTGCACTTATAGTAAGGTCTTTATATCAACTACATTGCATTCTGCCGCTCTATCCTACAACTTAAAGCGAGTTATGTGTGTAACATGTTGGCAATTTTATAAGCACAATGCATGAGCTTAACAATAATTTAGAATTTTTCTTTTGAAACCATGGGTAGATAGTATACAAGTGAATGTTTATTGCTTTCTGATCTGTAGGAAAATGGCAGATTCTGAATTCTTCCATAATTTTTCAGAGTAATTTTGATGTGTTAGCTTTATAATGTTTAAGTATCAATTTTCAAGGAAGTAAGTGAACAAAAAGAAATATATTTTATTATATTTAGAATGATTTTGAATTTTACTTTGAAATAAATGTAGATGCTCATGCAGTTGTGAGAAGTAATACAGGGAGCTCTGGTAAGCCCTTTGTCCAGTTTCCCCCAACGATAACAACTAGAGTACAATATCACAATCAGTAAATTGACATTGATACCATCCACTGAACTTATTCTGATTTCACTAGTTCTAAATACATTTGGCTGTGTGTGTGTGTTGTGTATTTATATGTGTGTGTGTTGTGTGCTGTGTGTGTGTGATTTATTACAAGTACAAATTCATGTAACTATCACCATAGGCAAGATATAGTTTTTTAACTTTAAATTTGCTAGAGTATATGTATACTCTAATCACATTTTAGTATAGTTCCATGTTCCCAACTCAGGCACAATTAAGCAAATTACAATTGTTGGTCCATTTTCAATTTATATAAATTTTTTAAAGCCTAAATAATCACATAAAGAAGAACCACACTAAATATAGCTAATTACTAATCTCTAGCACGATACTTATTGAAAGATAAATATTCATCCTTGACATTTAAAAGAAAAAATTGAATTCTCTAGAAGCATCTTGCACAGATAATATCTGATCAATCCCAAACAAGGCCACAAGTAGCTCTTGGTTCCCCTCAAATTTTCGTAAAATACGTTTTTCTAATGCAAGCAGGATTTGTTGGCAACTTTAAAATCTTCAATGAACTTTAGTAGGAAATCTAGACAAGTATATTTCCAGCTTTTGGTCTTCTTTCTTTAATGAGATACCTGAATAGTTGTACCTTAGCTAGAAATATATTTAGTTGCCTTATTTTTCCAGGCAAATTTTTAAGCACCAGGTTTCACTTCCGTATTCCTCAGGATTCCCCATCATCACTCCAACACACACAAAAATGAAAGAGAAATTAGAAGGATATCATGATGCTGCTGGTCTGCCTGAAAACACCATGATTATCTTTTTCTAATCAGAAGGGAGTAATTTTCTTGTTCTCCATCTGACTAATTTTCTCCACTCTTCCCTCCTCCCATCAAGTATCTGACTGCTAAATGTTTACAGATTAATTTTCATGAAATGGTCCCATAGCAACAATCACTCACAGGATCAAATTCCTCTGCAATTTGATACAAACATTTATTTCCTGATGATACATCTGCTTTTCAAATAAAGATTTTAAAGTTGAAAATAAAACTCAAATCTCAGAATACATCCTACATAAGGCCATATATTTTAAAATCAATTTTCTAAGAACATGGTCTTTACATTGATATAAGTATTTTCAAGCCCTAGAATATTTTGTGTTTTATATCATGTCTACAACAGGAAAATTTAAATAGGGCTGATTAGTTACAGAAAAAAAAAATACAGCTGCCATCTGCTGTCAAAGTACAATCACCAGGTCACCAAACTGTGCTGTCTACCTCTCAACAGCTCTGACTCCTTTGCTCCCTAGGATGAAGTAATTGATGCCTATAGGAGTGACAAGGAATATCAATAATAAAAGGTTTACAGTGTAACCAAAACTGGCCTTTTTCTGGCACTGATTGATTCTATGATTTTGTTAAATCAGAGACAGTTTAAAGCATTAGCATGCAATTGTGTCAAATAATTATTACCTTGCTAACTTGATATATCAAATGGTTTTAACCTCAAATTATAGCCAATTGAGGGGTTTTGAAGGACTTTAATTCAAAAGCAAACCCTGCACCTCCCATATACATATAGGGCCAAAAATACCGGTAGACCTTTTTCTTAGTAAGGAAGAGATAACTGGCATAAGAGGGTGACAAAGATTCCCACACGGGCCCTTTCTTCAACCAGAGCAACAATGTCTTTACAACAATAAGGCCTTGAAATGTGCCAATTAATCTTCAACCACCATATCTTTGCCATGGTTTTGTTGTTAGTATTCTCTCTGTTTCCAAGAAAGGTCAAGGTAAAAGGAAAATTATTATTTAGTTATTGATTTAGTTGTAAATTTTTAGTTTAATGTTTCAAAATAAGTAAAGTTGAACATGAATTTTTTTTTTCTTAAAAAGGCCAGGTATCATCTGATATCATAGTCACAAGATTTCTTTCGGAAATGATGCAGTATCAGGACTCTAGTATTCCAAGCCATTATGTTTTCGCCAACCCAAAGGCCAGACTTTACTTAGAGAACCTTAATGGTCTGTTTTATCTCAATATTACAAAATACTCTGAGAAACTGGGGGGAGGGAGCACTAAATATGATATTACTCAACATCATTAGGCCTACTATTCTGAATGTTTACAAAAAACTTGGGGCTTTCCCAGACTGTCAGATAGACAGAAAAAAGATTATTACCTCCAGTTGATAGATCATCAATATAACATTTGCAATAGTTGAGGATTCTCCATAAAGCTGTCTGTCTATGTCTACATCTATGTCTATGTCTACATATATGTTTTTGTCTACATCTATGTCTATATCTCTATCTATCTATTGAGAGAGAGAGAGAGAGTGACAGAGAGAGAGAGAGACAGAGAGACAGAGAGAGAGAGAATAAGGAGACACAGTAGAGCCAATGGTGTAGTTCTAGTCCAAAAGCTGGTAGGCTCAAGACGCAGGAAGAGTTGATACTTCAGTTCAGGTCTCATGGCAAGAAAAGAAACATAATGTCCCAGTGTAAATGGGGTCAGGTCAAGGAATCCTCATTTACTCTGAGGTGAGAAAGGAGATTGGTCAGCCTTTTTGTTCTATTCAAACCTTCAACTGATCAGATGGAGCCCATCTGCATAGGGGAGGTTAATCAGCTTTACTCTGTCTACCAATTTCAATGTTAACCTCATCCAAATACACCTCCAAGGACACACTCAGAATAATGTTTGATCAAATATTTGGGTGCCCTGTGGCCCAGCTAAGACAACATGCAAAACTAACCACTATAATGTATTTTAAAAACCTTATTGTGGTAATCATTTCACAATATATACATATAACAAAGCACCTCACAATACACCATATACTTACACAATGTTGTACATATCAATTATATCTCAGTTAAGCTGGCAATGCTTAACCATAATAATATTTCAACATATGCATAGAACACACATCACTAAAAAAATGTGCATCCCCTGCAGTCTATTTTGTAAACTGCATATTTAGCAACAGTAAAACCTGGCTTGACAGAGAGGCCAGTAGAGGATATAAATGAATATTTTGCCTATTTATGATGTATGGTATTACATTCCTGGGGAAAATATTGTTTGGTGTAATTTGCAATGCTACCATCTCTCAGATTAATTGTTCTGACCTTGCTCTACAACATAAACAGAAATGTATTTCAGATAATGTGAGTTCCTGTCCTAATTATATTCTGTGCACATTCAGGTGGAGAGGAGTTAAGGAGCATCTGTATTAGCCAGTGGGAACAAGAAACCTTGAACCAAAAACAAATGCATAAATCTAACCTTAGGTAAGATGCTAGCTATTAAATGAACACTGACCATGGGCAGGAAGATGGGAAACTACAAATCTTTACCTCTACCAAAACTACAGCATCCAGAAGATAATATTAATGATAAATTACCATAATCTAATTCCTATAAAATGAATCTTCTGAATTGGCTTCAAAACCTTCCTGTGATTACATCTATTATACACTAGATATGATAAACACCTTTTAATATATCCAAAAATTTGCTGCCTTCTTGCCAGTGTTAAAAAACAAACAACTGTCAAACCACTGTATGTGGAGAATACTCTGAATCACCTGCATTCATTAAAACTATATCTACTTGGGGGAATTTTAAGAAATATTTAATGACAATATGGTGATGGATAATAATTGCAGTCCCAAAAGTAAATTTGCATTTTTTTAAACATTTGGTTTTCAAATCTTTTTCTCCCTTGCTATATATGAGAAATCAACGTGTACCTGATTTTTTTTTAATTGTGCAAGCATGTTTATGTAAAATGCACATCAAAATAATATAAGTTAGAAAAGGTGTGATTATGGTCCAGCTTCAAAGAAGGAAATAGAGTGACTGGCAGTAACTGAAGAAATAATCTCTTGTCTGGCAGAGAAAATAGTCACAGGGTTTGACACAAACTAGATAATCCATCTACAATAAAAACTTAATTTTTATTTTGCTCACCATGGGGATGAAGGAGAGAGAGAGAGAGAGACATGATTTTTTTGTGTCTGTGCAAGATGTGACAAAGAACAAACCACATGCAATAACCTGGTTTTCCCTTACAGGGTATATATAGAAGCAGAAGGAAAATAAATAAATAGAAGAAAGGAAGAAAGGAAGGGAGGGAGGGATGAAGGGAGAGAGGGAGGGAGGGAGTGAGGGAAATTATCCCACAGAAGTTGAATAGAGAACTTAAAAGTTTTGATTCTACCTTGAAATCTGTAGTAGTTACATCATCTACATAAAGACTTATCGTTACAAAGGATGAGAAACAGAAGGAAGAGTCAAGTGGTGTTTTGAGCAGACATATTATTAAATGGATGAGAAAAGTAAAAATTGCTCTCATGGATAAAAATATAAGTCAATTTTAGCTAAGCAATTGTTGATCACATATGATTCAGTGAGAAAATATGTTATTACTGTATTTATATATTGTTCTTTAAAATGCACTTTACATTGAATTCTTTTGTCCCTCACTGAAAGAGACTACAAGGGCTGTCCAGAAAAAAAAAACTCATCCATAAACGCCTCTATTTTTCAGATTACATGGCTGGATACTTTCCAGACAGCCCTTGTGTGTATGTATGTATATATATATATATATATTCTACTGATATTTTTCTAGTTGTGCTTTTTCAAGATTTATATTTATTGTTTTTGACAGAAAGACAGAGACAGAGACAGAGAGAAGGGGGAGGGCCCAGAGCAGTCTCCATAATTGAATGTCATTGGTTTTCTACATAGTTTAATTCCACAGGTGGCCACGGGGCTGTGAGGGGCAGGAACGGAGTAGGGGTCCTCCTGCATGGAGCTTGCCCTGCTGAGAACCAAACTGAGGGCACACCCCAGTTCAGCATATGGGTCCACGTAGTCCAGAGCCCATTTCAGAATGCATTCCTCAGACCCCAGGGCTGCAAGATGAGCACTCAACCCACTGAGCTGTCCCAGCAACTCCTAGTTGTGCTTTCAATGAATATAACTAAAGCACTTGATTTCACATTTCTTAGTTATAGTGAATAATCTACACATGTACATCCAAAGTATTAACTTTTACCTAATGGTAGTTTCTAAAAAAACTGATGAGATTTTTAGAAAAAAAAATCTATTTATACTGAGTCATTTTTCATTTCTAAACTTACAAAGTTGATTAGTCAGAACACCTCAAGTTACATGTGAATGAAACCTAGCTGAGACTAGCTTAAGGAGAATTGAGCCAAAAATGAAGTCCAAAAATGAAGTTTAGGTATGGCTAGCTCAAGGAGTTCAATGTCTCTCTTTCCTTATTTTGGTTCCATTTCTTGCTGCTCTTTGTATATTGGCCTCATTCTCTCTTTCAACAAACTGACTGTCTCCATGGAAAGATGGATGCCGGCTAGTCCAAGCACATTTTTTACAACTTACAATCTAAAAGAAACAGCTTCTCTTTTTAATATCCATATGTAAAATAGAGGAAGGTTTTACTTACCCTATTATGGACTGATGTTTATTCTACTGGTAATAGGGGGGAAATCCCATATATAGAGAAGCTTAGGACATAATTTCTATTACCAGGAACTGGGTGAGACATGATTAATGGATATGTTTTATGGCATGTTTAAAAATAGGGACCATCTCCTATTGGAAAAAGAGGTATTGGGGAGGGCCAAACCATAGATCTCTACTACTTTAAGTAAACAAAAATTTCATGAGACATTAGTTTACATTTTTGTTTCTCATTTGACTTAAGAGTCCTGGGTTTCATAGGACTAGATGTCTCCTGCTCTAATATAATGCAGGTAGCCACCATTTATTCAATGTGCTATATTAAGCATTATAAACAGTTATAAATAAGAGAAAAGAAGGAATGTTGGAATGGCTCAGTGATTGAGTATTTGCCTCACAATCACAAGGTCTTGGGTTTATTTTTCAACCGCAGCCTGTGCAACCCCCATGTGCTACATTTCAGCCAGGATAACTC
>PVKE010015658.1:0-33122 GCA_004027555.1 Craseonycteris thonglongyai
AAAATAACTTGGGGCAAAAGGGATAAAGTGATAAGTTCTTTCGTTTAACTTAGAGAGCCCTCAGAAATAAACAAACACAAATACTACTGGAGCATAAAGAGATAATTTGTTTAGAATCTGTTTTCTCATTCCCCTCCCTCGCCCTCTTGATTCAGATTTCTTGACCCATGTATTCCCTTCAAGGTGTGCTTTAGGTTTGTTTATGAGTGTTGTAGCATAATTGTCCAGGTTTATAAATGTGCCGTTCATCATTCTTTCAGAGTTTCTTTCAATGTAATAGCCACACAGTTCTCTTTATGACTCCTTGAGTAAATTACCCATGACTTTGTTCCCTTTTCCCCTCCCTCCAGTTCAACTACTGCATTGATGTGGAATGGCTCGTGAAACAGTACCCACCAGGCTTCCGGTGAGTTCCGCAGGATAATAGATGGCATCCTAACTGTAACGGGGCTTTAAAACGCGGGGTTTGTGCTTCTCAGACAACCGCCAACCGTTTTTTGAGTATGTCTTTTGAAACCGTTGACATCATACAAACATTAAGTTATATTGGGAAAACCACATTTTTTATCTGTACTAATCACGTGCATTTCTTATGCAGATTTTAGCATTTTCTTCCATTGTTGTGTCCAGAAGTAGGGAAGGACAAGTTCTAGCCCAAATAAGAGAACTTTATGTCCAGTGATCATGTGAAGGAAGAGCTCCCTGCCCCCTGCCTGCTAGACCTGTCAGCGTGCCACACTTCACTTAGCAAGTCCTGATGTTGTGGTGGCACTATTTCTAGGTCATAGATGCTTGAGTATCTCTTACATTATTCTCTGTACTGTTTGTCTATTTGTAAAGTAAAAAAAAAATTTTCCAATGAGAAAAAAGTTGGGAATGTGTATTTCTTAGTTTTATTTGATCTAGTATGTTAGAATAAAGCTCTTGGGAATTGTGTAGCTTGGCATTCGTACCAGACGTACATTTTCTATAATGTTCTTTTCAGTTGTCTCTTCATGTCTGGTAGAGAATCACTCTGCACTGAGAATGATAAATGTGGAAGTGGCTGTAGTCGTTTGTCTTGATTGCATTTTGGAGGAAAAAAATCCAATTTTTGTTTTTGTTGGGAGCACTTGTAAAGGTGTATTGATTTCTAAGGATTATCTTGCTTTGAATTAACTAGAGAAGATCATGATTCCCTTAAAAGCCCTTTTAATCTATTCCTGAAGAGTATTTTTAGGTTGTCTTTAAGAATTGAAAAATAATAGCATTTTCTATGTGCCTTAGACTCTGTATCATTAAAATAGAACCTTACCTACATTAAGTCATCATCACGCTATGGCTCTGGGCCTGTTGACTGTTGTATCCTGGGGAGTCTAGAGTAGCACCTAGCACATAGTAGGAGCTTGGTGAATACAGACCTAGTAAGGTAATCCATTGCTTGTTCCAAAAGAAGAGAAGGAAAAGAGCATCTTGCTATACAACAGTAATTTAAACATATCAACACAGAGCTAATTATATGCCCTTTGGAACCAAAGAAGATAATTCGTTACTCAAGGACTTTTTTGAATCACAAACCCACAGAATCACAGTAGAGCTTTAAGATCAGGCCACACGGCCCCATTATAAAGATAACTGGTTAGGGAAGATGAACTGATCACTGTTCTATGTTAGCACCATATTAACACAAAGACCAGAAGCACATGTCGGGTGGTAAGGAAGCTAACATACCTTCACTAGGCAGGAGTCTGGCTTTATGAATGATGCATTTAAATACTTCTGATCTCTTTTCAGGAAGAAACCAATCCTTCTCGTGCATGGCGATAAACGAGAAGCGAAGGCTCACTTACATGCTGAGGCAAAGCCTTATGAAAATATTTCCCTTTGCCAGGTAAGCTGCTATTGGCCATTTGAGATCAAGCTTGGTCTGAGAGTTGAAAGGAATCAACGTTCTGTCTGTCCACCTGCCTAGCACAGGAATCCTCTCTCCAGCATCCCCAACAGATAACGTGTCCAATACTTCCTGACTACATCCCATCCTATTTGTGGGTAGCCCTTGTGATTAGAAAGATTTTTCTTTATGTTGACCTGATATCTCTGTGTTAGGGTTCTTCAGAGGAACCACCGGGGGGGGGGGGGGGGGGGGGGGGGGGGGGGGGGGGGGTGTGTGAGTGTGTGTGTGTGTGTGTGTAAATTTAATTTAAAAGAATTGGCTCATGTGGTTCTGGGGAAAGTCCACCATGCACAGGGTAGCCCAGCAGGCTGGAGACCAGGGGAGAGTTCATGATACAGTCTTGAGTCCCCAGGCAGCCTGGAGAACAAATTCCCTGCTCCTTGAAGAAGTCGGTCTTTTTTCTCTTAAGGCCATTTGATTGGATGAAGCCCACATGCATTTTGGACAGCAATCTGCTTTACTTAAAGTCTAATGTAAATTTTAATCTCACCTAAAAAATACCTTCACTACAACATCTGACTTTATACAGTAGACTCTCAGTTAACTGGCACATCTGGAGATTGGGCGATGCTGGATAAATGAAGTAGACTCTCTGTTAACCAGATCTGAAGCAACCAGCAAAATCTCAAGCAACCTGGTTGCTTGATAGTTCTAGTTAACAAAGTTCTACAGAGAGTCTGCTGTATCTGGACACTGTAGCCTACTCACGTTGACGTATAAAATTAATCATCACAATCTTTCTCTTGATAACTTCCACACATGGGCCTAATATTTTCTCCTCCAGAGCCACATAGAATAATCATCCTCCTCACATGTGTCGTGATTCTTGTATTGGGAGTTCTCTCTCTTAGGTTTCTGATGTTCTTCAGTTGTATTTGATGTAAACTGGCTTCCCTGTCTTTTCCCAACCTCTAGTCAGTCATCCTCTGGCTGGTCAGGTCAGTTGTGCCTCTCAAACCCTAGGTTTCAGCACTGATTTAACCACTGCACTTAATGTGGTTAGAGTTCAAAACATTCCTCTTCCCAACATGTTTGTGGCTTACCTTCTACACAAATACATCTTTGCTTCGCAGTTGCCTAAGATCCCATTGTTTTGCTTTTGTTTCTAAAAAAAACAAAAGAGGTTAAACCACAGGTCTCATCAGACTAGAAATGGGCAGAAAATAAAATAACAAGTCTTAAACCAGCGATTAAATCAATAGAAGTAGAAGTAGTGTGTTTCACATACTATTAACGACTTGCCTGTACTGGAAAAGTTGAGATAGTGGCTGCCAATGGCATACTCCAGGTCTGCCACTAGATGGCGAAAGAGCTTCTGTCCAAACTTTATGCAAAGGAAGCTCCCAGATCTAGTCTGAGGTGCAGGATTGTGGCCCATCCTGAGCTATTGAAATACCTTCGTATCTTGTCTGTAAGATGAGTTCTAGACTCTGACATCAGTGAAAGGATCAGTGGCTGCTGACACTTCTCTCATTTTGTACATGTGGGGCCAGAGGCCAGAGATTGAGGCCTTCTGGTGGTCAAGGTTCAGACTGCCTGGGTTCAGAACCGTCTTTGCACATTCTAGGTGTGTCTGCCTGGGCTCACCACTTGGCGTCTCCAAGCCTAATTTTTTCATCTTTGTTGATGGTATTCTTCAGAGGGTTGTTGTGCAAGGGACTTGATGTATTTGCCCCCAAGAGCACAGTAAACATTATCTGTTGAAATTATTATCATCCTTGTTTTTGTGCTTAGACTTGCCCAAAAGCATACAACTGGAAGCAAAACTAAACTCAAAAGCCAAGTGTCCTGACTATTGCTTTGAGCTAAACATCAGTTTACAGAGCAGCAGTCTTAGTTCTAATTTTGTAATTTTAAAGCCATGAAATACAGTTCCCTGCTCTCTCTTCTGTGCCCAGACCACACAAATGCATGCCTGTCTGTGAGCATGCTAAATAGAGTAGAAGCGTGTAGTGAGTGAGCATCCCCAAGACAGGGCTTGTGTCTGTTCACCTGTGTGTTCATTTGCCCATTATGCCTCCAGTGCACCGAGCAGTGCCAAGTAGTGAGGCTAGGATTTGTGCCTTCCTAACTGCTGTCTTGACGTGTCTTATTTATTTTAACTCTTTCATAGCCTACGCCTTGGGCATATTCTGCTTAACAAGATCTTGCTATAGTGGGTGTTAGATAAAATGTTTTCATTCTCCACCTACCCTCCATTTGTTTGTAAAGGTATCATTTTATAATATAAAAATGTATTTAACATTATCTTCTTTATTTTCAGCACTTGCTTTGTTAATATAAGAAAACTTCTGTTTTAACATCATACAAGTCTTTCAGCTGCCACCACTTTCAATGTTTCTTTTATATCTGCTCTGAAAACTTTTTTTGTATATATCAATTTCTGTGTAAGCCAAATATCTCATTTTAAAACTTTGCTTAGAGTCTCATTTGTTATTTATTAGTTTTTTGACAGCTAAAGAAATTAAGCTTTTCTGCTTCTAATTAATGTAATTAAAAATGCAATATGTATTGAATCATTCTGGGTAACTTTTTCAAAAATAAGTTTTTTTTGCAAACAAGCCTTACCAGATGTTGTAATATAAAATCTGTAATGTTGATCAAGTGCATGTCCGCTATAGGGCAGTAAAACCAAGTTGACCTGAATCTTGTCTAATTTCTAATAGGTAGGGATATTATTGAGTGTTTTTTTTTAAATAAGTGACTTGACTTCTTTTTTATCCTAGGCAAAGTTGGATATTGCCTTCGGAACACACCACACGTAAGCAATTTTTATAAAGTGGGGAGGATATATTTTAATAGACCGAAGGACACTATTCAGAAAGTGCCCATATAGGAACTCACGTGTGATGATTTTGCTGGGGAAAGAAAGCGATCAGTAAGGAAGTAGAGAAAGTGGGGTTGTTTCCTAACAGCTTTAAGACAAAGTACAGTAGACTCAGTTAATGGGCACCCATGGAGCTTGGTAGGTGCTGGATAAATCTACTCAGCACACAAGCAACTGACACAAAATCAAAGGTTTTTTGTGTCAGTTGCTTGAGTTTCAGTTAACTGAGAGTCTACTATACTGGGATCTGGCTTTCACCATGGAAGTCCTTCTCTGTGATGTGGATGTGATGTGGTTTCTGCTTTTTGTTCAGGATGTTCCTCATAAGAGAGTAGACTGGTTGTATGGTCCACAGTTGTGGATGGCTGTGTGTGTATTAGCTATATACACACACTTTAAACTGTGGATTCCACTAGTTTAAAGAAAGTCTCATGACTTTTATCAGATTCTGAGTTGCATCAAAAAGAATATTGTTAGGTCAGCTCCAGGCAGTAATTGAAAGAAAAACTATTTCACAAAAAGTTGTCAAATCTAGAGGCTAATGCTTATCTCTCCTCCAAACAGCTCAGGGATTTCTATTTCCTGAGACATTGCAAACCACAGACAGGGAGAACTTTTCTATTACTTCTTACTGGACACATCACATATGTTTTAGGTTAGTTTTACAGCTCTTTTTGCTAAATCCTTTCACATAATTGGTTCTGCAAATGAGAAAAGAAATAAGACATTTCAATATTTTTATAAATCACACTTCTCTAGAAAGGATTTTTGCAAAACATGTGACAAAACCTTGACTTTCTTCTAGACCAGTGGTGGAAATAGGTAGCTGGCTGCTTCAGGCATGTTCATTGAGTTATCTGTGTGTAGGGCAAAAATCAGACCTGGGTTAGAGTGGAAGGTTGTCCCAGGTCTTGCTGTGACCACTGTTTTCCAGATACTATGAAGACCTAAACTGAGGGCATACGTTCTTCTTTCTCTTTGTTCACTTAAAACCATAGCTTGCCAATCTGTTTTCAAAAGAAGGGACCAGAGCCAAGAGTTGAGCCATTTGGGGAAAGGATATCCATCAACTCTAGATTATCTAGTCTTAGGTGCTCTTGAGTAAAAGCTGCAGCATTTACCAACCATCCCTGATTGGCAGCTGCAGTTTGAGGATTGTTGAGCATGAAGGCAAGCACTCAGCTACAGTAGAATTTATCCTGTGCATGTCACCAAGCTCACAGGATGCTAATTTCGGCAGAGGATACAAAATGGGGTTGAATAAAAACCCAGCTCATCATCTTAGGGTTCCCTGAGCTGCATCCCAGGATACACTGATGGGTGGTCGTCAGCCCTGTCATGGGTATAGACCTGCCAGTAATGGGTAACCCCAGATGAATCCTTATCTCCTACCCTTAGCTGGAACACTAGCATGCATACCTCGCTGATTCTAAAATACATTCGGCAAACCCTCTCATTTGTGGGTCTGGGGCTTGGTTTCTTGGACTACCAGCCCATGTCCCTGTGCTGGTCACACCTTCTGGGCCAGCAAATCAGCATTTCATGGGCAAAGTCATGCTGCACTTAAAGTGCTAGCAAGGAGGAGAGCCAGCCTACGCCTTGGTCCCGGGAGGGGCTGAGTGTGCTGGGCCCGAAGCTAACACAGTGATGTTTGAGCCTGGAGGGGCTTCCCTTTTCTTAATGCTATTGCAACATTATTTGTTCCTTTCCATCTGATGAACCAGAGGCCCCTGAATAGATAGCCGTTTTCCTCAGGCCAGTGTTGGAGACTGGACTAGAACCTATTTATTTTAACTTGTTTTTAATTTATTTTTGTTTGCTCACTGCTGAAATGGACTTGTCGTTTCTTTTGGTCCATGGTCACCTCCACAGCACACACGTACACACACACACTCTTTGCAAGTCTGTTCCTCCTTTCCCCCTATCATACATAGTTACAATAGAACCTTTCCTTGCCACATATATGTATAGTTTACATTTTTTTTAAATGCCAGCATCTTGTAGGAGATTGAGCTCATATCTTGAAATGACTTCCAATTCCTCATTTGAAAGTGTTTTAGGAATTACTCGTTTAATCTGTGTTATATTCTTGGGCACAGCTCTGAGGGATATAAAAGATTCTGAGACAACAATTTTTGTTCTTACAACTGTTGGTCTAATGGTGACAAAGGTAAGGGGAAGCCGCGATGGCTCAGTTGGTTAAGCGCTCACTTTGCAGCGCTGGGGACCAGGGATCGAATCCCGGCCCTGGCCTGTGCGGAACCATATGCTGAACTGGAGAGTTCCCCCAGTTCAGTTCTCTCTCTGTCTCTGTCAAAAAATAAATAAATAAATTTTTTTAAAAAAGAAAGGTCTAATGGTGACAAAGGTAAGACAAACATAAATTAGGAAAGCAGGAAAACCCTCCAGTTCATGAGGATGGGTGTAAACCGCCTCCCCAACTTGACCGCGCGAAGTTACTGGAGTGAATGGGAGTGTGGCCTCAGGTCGCAGCGCTTCAGCAAGCACGTGCTGACCATGTGCTCTGTGCTGAGCTCCTAGAAGTGACCGGGTGCAGCCCCGTCCTCCAGGAGCCCGTAGTCCTGTTCGGTACATTAACCTTGCCCACGCCGTGTTTCTGTGGGACACCGTGGAGTCCCAGGGTTTATGTCGCAGCACTTTAGAATTCTAAAGCTTTTCAGTGTCCCCCTCACCCCCCACCCCCCTCCAAGCTGGGAGCAACCATAGCTCTGAAATCCATCGAGGAAGCCAGAGCAGTGCAGTGTCCAATGTCCCTGTCTAATGGGGAGCCAGGGAGCTGATGGGACCCAACCACAGGATGGGCGGGGCAGGCTTCCTTGCACTTCCATCCGTCATCTTTCTCACCCACACCACAGCGTCCCCTCCTTGCCCACTCCCACCGTGTCCAGCCCTGCACAGTGAGGCGCAAATCCTAGCACGTCTGATCCAAACGAGCGCCTCTCTGGCTCATTTTGTGACCTGGAGGACTCCCCTAGCACCTCTCCCAGCCGTAGATTCTGTAAATGGGTGCGATGGCGCCTTCTCAGGATTCCCGTGTGGATTTAGCTTGCTGGCATTCTGGGAGAGCTTCTAGAAGGGCACCTGGCATGTAGGTGCTCAGCAGGTGCGGCTTTTCTTTCCCCCTACACAGAAATAGCTTCAGATTTGGGAAGTATCCCTTTTACTGCCCCCAGAGCGCCTTAGATAATGTGCAGGCCAACATTCAAGAGAGACCCTGGTCAGTTTTAATTGTGATCTTACCACATGCCATTTGGCTGTGAAAGGATAAATGTGACTCCCCTTAGATTAGTGCACAGTTCTCTTTGATAGGATCCACTGACATGAGTGTAGGGTTTTCCTGATAAATTGATGCCTTGATTAATGGAAATATTTGTAAAACTCATATCATGAATTCATAACTGGCTTATTCTTAATTACAATCAGCTACTAATTTGGTAACTGTGTGTATAAATTTGCCCAGATTTTAGAGCGCCCATGTCATAAATGGAAACAAGATTGGCTCAACAGCTGTCATTTCTCTAGCTGTGCATTAATTTACTGTTTGCCAGCCTGTGTGAAATTCTCATTTTGGCAAGAGCTAAACCCCATTCTCTGTTCCTATATTCTTCCCCACATCTTTTTTTGCTGGCTCTATCCTATCCAAATAGGAGATTTGCTGTTTATTTGAGAGAGCCTGTGGTTCACTTTTTCCCCAGTGTGTGAGCTGACTTACATCAGTAAGTACTAAGCAGTGTTTTGGTCTCAGTGGAAATAAGTTGAGACAGAGTATCTGCTTAGAGGAGTTACTCTTGGGCTGGGGAGAGAACTTAGATTACTGAAATAATTAGAAAACATTCAGGAGGCCAGAAACCTCCCAATAGTTGATACAGAACCAAGTAATGGGAATATACATATGAGAGTTGTACATCTAACAAAATGCATATTTTATTTTATTCTCACAGTGACCTATGAAGTGAGCAGGTGGTTGATCATTCATGTTACAAGTGAAAAACCCATGTTCAGGGACACAGAATGACTTACCTGGGTCCCACAGCTCCTGAGACTGGAGCTTAGGTCTTCCCACTTCAAATGGAAAGCTCTTAGATCCTATTCCCTCTCTCACTGGAAGTAAAATGAGAGAAGTGTCTCTGAAGCCTGGAGGCCTAGGGAAGGCCTGTGGGAAAGAGAGGACTCAACGAGGTCTGGTTTGAGTTCCTGGAGAAGGGAAGGCTGACCTCAAGCCCAGGGACACGCTGGTGACAGCATGGCATCTGTAGAGCATGAAAATGAAGCCTCTTTCAAACTTTTTAAAAACTGCAGCCCACCAGCAGAAATACATTGGACATTTCAGTCTACCACACACGTCCATGCTTATATGCCGAAACAAGTTTCATGAACCAATACTGAACTTAAGTATACCCGTGTATAGCATAGTGTTAAGTGTCTAATTTCTTCTACTGTAGTTTTTTAATAAATGCTAGCAATGAAACAGCAGGTGGTGCTAGATAGACAGTAAGAAGCCTTGCTGGAGAGGAGGGGTCTGAGGTACCAGGACTGACCATGTGGACAGGGTGGTTCAGAAGTTCACGGACCACCAAAGACTCGGAGCATTTCAGAAGGTGGTTTTCTGCCTATCACTTATGCAGACTTTGATAACCATATGGTGTGGGAGAAAGGAAGATTACAAATGTCCAATGTTTGGGTAACATAAGAGTGAAGAATTCCTTTAACTACCACACTTACATGAGAAAGGTACTATGTATTTAGAAAGATCGTTAATGCTTTTTGATGCCTTTTCTCTTAAAGGAAAATGATGCTACTCCTGTATGAAGAAGGCCTCCGGGTGGTCATACACACCTCCAACCTCATCCATGCTGACTGGCACCAGAAAACGCAGGGGTTTGTTGTGTTCGTTCTTTATGGCAGGGCTGTGTGTGCTCACAGAGGTCAAAAGCCAGAACATTCGCTTTATTATTCATTTTTTCCTAACTTTAATTGTAAAAGAAAACCCCACACATATGGCATAGAAAGGAGAGACCTGCAGAAGTGATAGTATTCTTCTAGTGCCCACCCTCAATTCCTCTCTCTTCAGGTAACCAGTGTTAACAGTTTAGTACATAGTCATTGACAGCTGCTTTATATGTATATGTATATGTATATGTACACACACACACACACACACACACACACCCCACACCCCACCCACCCACCCCTCGTTTTTCGCGGTTAATGGGGACCAGAACCTTCCGCGAAAGCTGAAAAACTGCGAAGTAGGATTTGCCCCTAGGAATTTTCTCATGGGTCGATGTCGCATCGGAAACCAACCCTTTATGAGAGCCCGTGGGATGGACTCTGAGTCAACTCATCTCTTTGTTTGACATGCAGGGATCCTTCTCTCTCGCGCATCCACATGAAACAACGCTCCTTTCTGCAGTGTGGCTGCCGACGTGGTTGTATTTTTTCATTTTTATTTTTTGATGAATATTTTGGGAAACCCCGCGAAGCACTGAAGCCGCAAAACATGAAGCGCGAAGTGGCGAGGGAACACTGTGTGTGTGTGTGTGTGTGTGTGTGTGTGTGTACACACACACACATATATATATATATGAACAGATACATATTTACACACAGTACTTTTTATCCTCGTTTTTACAAATATGGGTTCATCACACTACAGCTAAGTACATGCAAGTATTTAAGGCAGGAAAGAGACGCACAATAAAAGGTCTGAACTCAATTTTCCAGTAAGACCCACCAGATAAGCTTGGTCTCCACTTACCCTGTGCGCACCTGTACTCATGTGGGCCACGTCCCGATGGGTATCAGGACAGACAACTTGGGGTTCATTGCCTGCCATAAACTTCCCCTCACCCCCAGTCAGTTTAGTTTCCCATAAAACAAATCTACAGTGTCTTTGTAGTTTTTAACGAGCCTCATTCAAAAAGGAAGTGAGATTATTGTAGCTTTTCTTAGGAAAATGGTAAGTAATGTAACTAACTGGACTTACCAGGTTGGCCCTCAGTCTTATGTGGCTCAGAGAATCCCACCACTGGCCTCCTGCTCCTAGAGTTGGAAGCTTGAGTTTAAAGGTTTATTTTATTGTTTTTGACAGAGACAGAGAGAATGGGGAGGGCCCAGAGCAGCCTCCATAATTGTACATCATCAGTTTTTCAACATGGTTTCATTCCACACAGGTGGGTGGGGGCCTCCCACATGGGAGGCACGACCCCTTGAGCCAGAGGCCAAACGGTCGGCAAGAACCAAACTGGGGGCCTCCCACATCGGAAGCACTCCCCAGTTCAGCATATGAGTCTGCATGGGCCAGGGCCCGGACTTGATCTGCAGTCCCCAGGGTTGCAAAATGAGCACTTAACCCGCTGAGCCATCCCGGCTTCCCCCGGAAGCTTGAGTTTATCAGTGGTTGTGCTTCCTTGGGCTTCTCTTGGGGTGGCTGCTATGGAAGAATGGGTTAAGAGAAGAACTTGAGTGTTAATTGTTTTTCCTTTATTTGAAAAAATAATTTTTTTTAAAAAGTATTGACTAGGTAGTACCTTCACCTGGCTTAAAACGCAGAAAGCATGAAGGGTATGAACTCCCTGCAGCACCCTTTTACACCTACCAGAGTGGGGCATTGTTACCTCCTGGCTAGTCTAGATCCCGCTCTTTCTGATACTTTGCAGTTCCATCCTGTTGGTTGTAATTTTGAAAAAACATTTAAAAGCTATCCTTTTGTGTTGTCCTCATCATTGGTGCTGCTGCCAACCCTTTTCTACTACACAAGTGACCCAGCCATCTTTTCAGCAGCCGCTTGGTCCACCTGTTAATGTCTCACTTCTCAAATTATTTGGCCCACAGTGATAACTTTCTCATCGTATTCTGTGAAGAGTTAAAAACACCCCATGCCTCAGTATCCTGGTTTAGAAGGTTGTTATGTTCCTCCTGGGAGCCCCAGTCAGCCAGTGCGCTCCGACTTGCTCTTGGGAGGAGAGACCTCTCATATCCATGCAGCTCAGCACGGTCATTTTCCACACACACAACATCCAAGGCTCAGAGAGCTCATTGGGCTTGCCCTAAGCGACACAGCTTGTTAGATCTGGGCTCAGAGCCTGGGCTCCAGTCTTTGTCCCACTGTGTTTTTATCCTTGCGCAAGGGGTCTCCTCGAGGTGAGAAGGGAAAGTCGGACATGCCACCCTGCTGTAGAAACATGGACAAAGATTAGAAGACACACAGCCAGGGTCCTTGTGGTTCTGGAAGCTTCCTACCCTGAGGGTCTTTGTCTTGCCAGTCTCCTTTGAGGGCCACCAAGTGAAAAGCAGAATTGGACAGTTTCTCTTATGGGTAGCAAGGGGATAGGGCAGTAATGGCTCACACCCTTTGAGTGCTTCCTTGTGCTGGACACTGTTCATGACCTCGTGTGCAACAGTCCCTCCTGGGCCAGACTGTTAACCCCAATTTTGCAGTTGGAGAAACTGAGCAAAAGAGGCTTGAAACTCTTTTCTTTGTAATTATCATGGAGGAGTTTGATCATTTTTCATTTGTGGGTATAATATAGAAGTTTTGGCTAAGTGCATTGTTTTCCTCTGGGGAGAAAAAATTGATGGAAGATGTCTTTAATATTTTGTTTACTGTGTTATCTTAAAGTCTTAGGTTAGTGTTAAGTCATATTATTAAACGTGGTATATACTCATTCCAGACACCAGGAAAGTATAGGGCAGGGGTGGCAAACCTATGGCACGTGTGCCCAAAGTGGCACGCAGAGCAATTATTTCGGCATGCGGAATTATTGTTTTTGTTATAAAAATATCCTATGCCTCTTATAGACATAAAAATAATAGATACCTCTATCTCACTCGATGGGTTGGCACGTGAGTCGAGCGAGTATACTCTTATTTCATAAACTTTGGCGCTCAATCACCAAAAGGTTCACCACCCCTGGTATAGGGTATGAAAACGTCTCAAGCTGCTATAGCATACACATCATGAAAATGAGTTATTTTTATTGAAAATAGATTTACCCATACAGTTTTCTTTGTATGGATAACTTTTCTTTTTTTCTTTTTTTCCATTTGGCTAAAGAGCTACATTAACAGCCAGGGGCTGAATCTTGCTGGGGTTACCACATGTGGTGTGGATTTGCTTTAACAAAAGTAGAACTGTTAACTTTACTGGCATCACATCTCAGCAAGTAAGGGTGAGAAAAGAAGAAAGGTGTGAGTGAATGAGAAAGAGCTAAATCTTATTGGGTCTTAAGTTCACAGCGAAGTATCCAAAAATAATTCTGAATATGATGGGAGCTGTTTGAGTGGTGTGATCAGATAAGGTTTCCTAAGGGTCACATGTAGATGGTAGTGAGAATTCACCTCTTTAGTGTGAATGCATATGCAGTACAGAGGTGTTGCATTCCTGACGGTTAACAGTTCCTTTTTCCCATTCCAGAATATGGCTGAGCCCTTTGTACCCACGACTCGCCCATGGAACCCACAGATCTGGAGAGTCAGCAACACACTTTAAAGCTGATCTCATCAGCTACTTGATGGCTTATAATGCCCCTGCTCTCAAGGAGTGGATAGACACCATCCAGGAACACGATCTCTCTGAAACAAAGTATGTGTCGTCTAGCAAGTTGGGGTGCTCACAATAGGTTAATGCCCTCAGAGCCATACAAGGACTGCATTGCAGGGGTCTTGGAAAGAGGTTGAGGGATACTTGGCTGTCCTTCATGACATGATGAAAGAGAAGGTTCCGTCCCTACTTGCGTCTCCCGATTCTCAGCCACTGAAGTGGAGGCCAGTAAGTCCTCCCACTTGCTCTAGTCCTCCCACGGGAGTCCCCTTAAATTCCATGAATTCTCTGCCTGATGCCTTACACCTTATAGGTAGGTATTCCAACATTAGTTGATGAGCTTAAAAATGAGTTTAAGTATCATTCTCTGAGGAAGCAGCCTAAGAAAATGGATTGGCTCTTAGATTGTTTCATCATTACATTAGTTTTCATGTGTATTTTGTGATTTGGGGGCCCATAAATTACATCACTCTGTGTTCTGTACCGTATATCTTTTAGTGTTTACCTCATTGGATCAACCCCAGGACGCTTTCAAGGAAGTCAGAAAGATAATTGGGGGCATTTTAGGCTTAGGAAGGTAAGAGAATGTTTACTATTTTAACATTAAAAATTTTTAATGTATATTCTCTCTCTTTCTTCATTTATAATTGTATATTCTGATGCTAGCATCACAATACCTGTAACATAATTCTGGGCAAATAGTAGGCACATGATAAATTGTCTAATTATAGTTTTCTGTCATTTTTAATGTTTCATTATGCCTCTTCCATAGGTGTAGTCTGTTCTAAATTGCAAAAGTATATGGACCTCCAGTTTTTCTGTTTCTTGTAATAAAGATAATTAGAGACTTCTCATTCATACAGATATTTTGTAGCTTTTGATCAGCATATCAAGGACTCTTAACATACAAAATTCAACAAAAAACAAAATAGTTTTGCATAAAGGCTGCTACTGAGCTATAATGTATTTTGTTTACTAAACCAGTGCCTGTGAGAGAATTGTTACTACAAAAATGACATTTGCTGTTGGTATGAAAATAACAAAGAAAGATCTTTAACAAAACAACAAGCAAGTTAAAGATTAAAGTTCTCTTTAGCTCCTTTTAGGAGACAGTTTATCAACCTTAATAGATTTCCTAAAGTGTCTTTCGTAAAAGCCTTACCTCTTTGTGAATTACTTGTTATGTAAGAATTCCTCATGGTTAATGAAAATTGCATTTGTCTTCTTAAAAATGAGATCACAGCTGAAAGCAGGGAAAACCTTGGTGCCAACATGTTCACACCTTGACCTAGAGAGACCAGAGTGCGTGGGCCAAGTGCACCGCTTTGCAGGGTGATGCCCAACCTGTTATTTACAAGTCGTGTGACCTTGGCCTGCTCCTTAGCCTGCCCTTCATCATCTGTAAAGTCAGCACAATAACGGTGCTTCACCCACAGTAATTGTGTAAGGATTAAGTGAACCAGTGAAAGCAGGGCACTTATGGAGTGTTCAGTAAGCATCAGGGTTGCTTGATCCTGGGCTGGTGGTCTAGACGGGCTAGGTAACAAACGGCACATGCCGTGTGGGTCACAATCTTCCTGAAAGGTGACTAGCATCTTAAAGTTTTAAACCACTTCTCACACCCAGTAATTCATGTTGCATATCACAGCTACCTTCCAGGGATGACAGGATGACTGGCCTTCTGCGCCGCTGACAGATACATAAACACAGACTTACAGGTTCATGCAGCCCATCCAGGCTG
Source organism: Craseonycteris thonglongyai (assembly GCA_004027555.1). Lineage (NCBI taxonomy): Eukaryota > Metazoa > Chordata > Mammalia > Chiroptera > Craseonycteridae > Craseonycteris > Craseonycteris thonglongyai. The sequence continues at coordinate 15,065 of PVKE010015658.1, forward strand.
AGCACCGGCATACACCCTGAGTCTGGTGTTGTCAGCAACAGGGTGTTTCCCATCCCATGCTGCACCCAGGCTGGAAGTTTAAGTTATTTGGGCTTTTTGATGAGAGTGCTTATAAATATTAATACCTAAGCTTCCCTGGGCCACAATGGGAAAAGAATTGTCTTATGCCACACATAAAATACATTCATGATAGCTTGATGAGCTAAAAAAAAAAAAAGTTTGCAAAAAAATCTTATAATGTTTTGAGAAAGTTTACGAATTTTTGTTGGTCCACATTTAAAGCTGTCCTGGGCTGCATGTGGACAGGCCACAGGTTGGACAAGCTTGGCCTAAGCTGTGTTAAAGAAAGTACTACATGGTAAACAATTCATCAGTTAGGACACAAGCTCCCCTGTGGCAGGAATTGCAGCTTATTTTTCTTGCTGTCTCCATCCTCTAGGTCGGCACTTTGTACATATTTAAGTGGGTAAGATTCCAAATGTTTTTCTGAATTGTTTCTGCAGCATAAGTATCAGAGCAGGAAATACAGATCTGTCTCTTCCAGTCCTTAAGGTATAATTGTATGTATCCATACTAGGGACCGTCCAGAAAGTATCCAACCATGTAACCGTTTTCATTACATTGACAATGGCTGGATTTTTTCTGGACAACCCTTGTATGTAATTATATTCTCTTATTTTAAGAGCATCAGAGCTACTTGGAGCCCAAGTGTTAACCTCTATCAAATGGTAGGAGTCAACATATGTAGTAGTTTGACCTTCAATATATTGTGTAGGTACATCAGAGCAAAAAATCTGACCACATGAGGCAGGTTGGTGGTTTATCTAACATTTCCACTAAAATAGATCTTAAATTTTTTTTAAATGTGTGTTTGCTTTTAATACAAATGAAAGAATTTTGGAAGAGGACTTACCCTACCCACTCACTCCATTAAATAATTTTAGTATTTAAAAAATACCTCCCAAAGAAGATAAAGTATATATACATGGGTATGAAATTGATCACTAATCTTGACAGCAGTTTTTGTTAATTAGGGAATTCGAGGGCAGAAAACCGTGTTCTGAGTTATTACAGCATTTCTGTTCATACGTGTACATGACGGGTAGCCTTCACTGTTACCTCACAGCTTCTGAAGGAGCATGCCTCACCCGATCCCAAAGTGGAGTCTTGGCCCATCGTAGGTCAGTTTTCAAGCATTGGCTCCCTGGGAGCTGACGAATCGAAATGGCTGTGCTCTGAGTTTAAAGAGACCTTGGTGACACTGGGGAAGGAAGGCAGAACCCCAGCGAAGAGTGCTGTTCCTCTTCATTTGGTGAGTGCTCGACCTCCTTGATTTAATTATTTAGATTCTCAGGGAAGCTGGGATGGCTCAGTGGGTTAAGAGCTTGCTTTGCAGCCCCGGAGACAGAATTAAATCTCGTCCCCAGCCCATGGGATACATATGCTGAACTGGGTGTGCTTCCCAAGCAGGAGGCCCCCAGTGCGGTTCTCGAATTCCAGTTCGACCCCTGGCTCGAGGGGGTGTGCCTCCCATGTGGGAGGCCCCCTGCATGGCCCCTGTGGAACTAAACCATGTGGAAAACTGGAAAACTGATGATGTACAACTATGGAGAATTCTCTAGGCCCTCCTTCTCTCTGTCTCTCTCTCTCTCTGTCAAAAACAATAAATCTTTAAAAAAAAAAAATTTTGTTTAGATTCTCTAGTCCAGGAGAGGAATTGAGACTCAGTCCTTCTTGTGACAGGTGTGGTATTGAATGATTTGGATGGAGTGTGGTATTCAGTGATTTGGATGGAAACAGCAGCTACAGCATCCTCATAGGCAAGCAAGCGACATCTCATCTCAGGCTGGGAGTGTGCTGGGGCAGCCGGAGCTCCATTTCAGCTGCAGAGCAGCCTGTGGTCTCCTCACACTCCTTCCTTGGTGTCAAGCCGAGGAGAATCTGCTTGTGAAACATTGCCAGCAGAATGGCGAGCCTTATTACTTAGAGCTCTTTAATTAATAATCAGTTTTGCATTCAGTTCAATGTTACTTTGCCGTTTCGGAGGGAAAAAATACTCAAATCGTAATGTAGGAGTTTTTTTTTCATCAACTGTATATGCTTCCTGTAGTTTAAATTACTAGACAATCTTTTTTTTTTCCAGTAACAGGAATTTTATTTTTAATTTAAAGCAATCTTCTAAGACTATTTTTGAGATTTTTCATTTTCTTAAAAACTAATCAATCCTTTTAAAAAGCCATTTCTTCAATGTGGTACCTTCGAGTTTCATTTTTTTGTTTGTTTGTTTTTCTTATCTATTTTCAGATCTATCCATCTGTGGAAAATGTGCGGACTAGCTTAGAAGGATATCCAGGTAATTGTTGGGGCAACCATCACCATTGTATTTTTGTGTATATTTCATAAATGCCCTGGGAAACACTTAAAACAAGTAATGAGAATTTTTTCTTGAGGTGAAAGAGGTATTGGTTAGAAATTCACTGGATAAGAATCACGAAAATAGGTAATACTGAGCACTGGTCTGTTCCAGAGATGGAACCACTCAGTTAAGCAGTTTGTGTACTTTACTTAAGCCTCAGACTCACCCTCGGAGTAATGTGATTCCCCTGATCTCTGCCAATAAGCCTGTTCTCACCTCTGTCCAGACAAGATGTCCACATCACACGGGCTTTCCCTCCAGGTCTGTGCCTTCCAAAGCAATTCCGACCCACCTTTCTCTCACTTCTTGTTGTCTCCATCCTCCCTGCCTGTGTCTGGTACTGTGAGGTCCTGGCAAATTTAACTCCCAGATGCAGATATACTTAAGGTTCAGAATTCATGTTTCAGCCTTTGGTTGTAGCCTAGTTGATGCAACCAATTTCTCAAGAGCTTCATCTGTAAAAGCCTAGGATTGTATAGATGTCACCTTGTTCTCGATTTCCCTTATACCAATTCTGGCCACTGAACTTTTATTTGGAATTCAGCAGCCCCCTAGATAATGCGTTCAGGAGGTAATAAACAAAAACCCAAGCAGTGTATTCCCCTGGATAAAAAGGAAGTGTGATTGGCATTTGCTTGTGGCTGGAAGCAGAATTCTCTGAATTAGACTAATGTAGTCCAGTTATTTCTTGTCATTCTAGCTGTGACCTTGCCAGAAAAATTTCAGTGTGGTTTAGAGTGTTTTAGCCCACTTGTTGCTCTTTGATGGGAAGCTACAATTGTTTCACTGAGACTCAGGTGTGCTGGATTATTTTGTTGCCCTCTCCTTTCTACACTTCTGATAGGCTAGATCCATTCAAAGTGCACTTTGTAATGGAGAAGAATATGGTATTTTCCATAAAGCTATTTTATAACTGGTCCTGAAACCCTGAATATCCAGTTATTTGCAGTAGGAGATACAACATGCGCCTTTGGTAAAGTCAGAGAAATTTAAAACCCCTGTTGGATACAGATTCCTAAGAAGTTCCAACCTGTCTTTGGAAAGTGACTGATGCATCTGCAATAGAACTTTGCTCCTTTCAAAGATAAACAAACATTGGCTTCCAAGTGTGTTTTCACTTGGAACCATTTCCTCTATATTTTTATTTATTTATTTATTTTATTTTATTTTTTTTTTTTTTTGACAGAGAGAGAGAGAGAGAGAGATACAGAGACAGAGAGAGAACTGAACTGGGGGAGCTCACAGTTCAGCACATGGGTCCGCACGGGCCGGGGCCGGGATTTGATCCCCGGTCCCCGGCGCTGCAAAGTGAGCACTTAACCCACTGAGCCATCTCGGCTTCCCCAATTTCTTTATTTTTTTGCAGGATTGTGGCTTTTAGAATTTTCTTATTTAGAACTCAGCTATTTACTGAACATTTTAATTTATTTTAGCGATCATTCTCTTCCATTTGTATGAATTCGTTTAGCTCGTACAAAATCTGCTTGGAAGGTAGCAGAGTGTAAAAGGCGCAGGAGGCAGGGGAACCATGTTCTCCTAGGAGTTTGCATCCTGGTCTGCCCCAAGGGGCCTGGTCTCAGCAAAATCAGAGAGAGGCACCCCAGACCGCGCCTGGAAAAGCGAGGCTAAGGATGTCTCACCTTAATGAGGTCGGCATGATGGGCCAAGATTCTTTCTATGGTTTTCTAACACTTCAAATCTGTGCTGTTATAGACTTTAACTTGCCACCCCACCCCAAGTGGTTAAATACCTTTTTTTTTCAGATAATAAACATTTACTATTTAATACACCTCCCTAAGAAAGGAACCCCCATCAAGAAAACAAACCTACCGTATTTTCCTGCATATAAGACGACCCCCTAATTTTACAGTTAAAACATAGGTTTAGGCCTATATTCGCTGTATAAGACTACAGCCTCGGAAGTGGGGGGTAGTCTTATACAGTGACTATAGGCCTAAACCTATGTTTTAACTGTAAAATTAGGGGGTCGTCTTATACACCCGGTCGTCTTATACGCCGGAAAATACGGTAGTGCAGTATAGACATCTGTCAAAGAACCTGTCCATAAGATGAAATAATGGGAGCTGTTTTATTTTATTCCTTTCACCTTCTCACTGTTTACTAAAGATTTTCTTTTTAATGAAGGATCCTCAACTTAACGTTTCTTAATGTTTGTTTATTTTTCTTCTTTTAAAAGCTGGGGGCTCTCTTCCCTATAGCATCCAGACAGCGGCAAAACAGAATTGGCTTCATTCCTATTTTCAGTAAGTAATCAGTTTAGAATATTATTGTTGCTTCTTTAGGAGTAAGAATGTCATTTATGTCCATTAGATGGTTTTTGAAAGAACCTTATGGAATATAGCTATATTTTTTATCTACCTATTAGTGATGGTAATAATTTAAAACAAAGTTTTGAACATCTTTTTGGGAATAAGTTTCTAAGATCAAAGAATAAAGATTATCTCTGTGAGGTTTCTATGTATATATTGGCACGCAAAGAAAGAGATAAATAAAAGAACATGTTGGGTAGTTTAGAATTTACATAAGTTCCTTTCAGACTATATTTACAGTGTATAAAACGCACTCATTCTGTCTGCACAGTCATATGTTGTGTGACCACAGGCTTGCTGCGAGACAGTTCCTTCGATGGAGGACCTTTCGGTATTGTCCTCAAGTGAATTTCATAATCTAATGATGGACCTGCCTGATCCTGATTCTGTTCTTGCAGACGGTCTATTCATCTTGTATTCATAACTTAAGGAATGTTGCCTCATGATGTAGGTCATTTTCCCCCATGGAACCTTACTCTAATGTTGGAAATTTAGAATCCAAACTCCAGATATGTGAATATCAGCATTTGACTCAAGTATTTCTGAATTATCCCTCAGCTTTTTTTTCAACATTCCATTTTGATATTCACACTGTTTTTACTTTCCTCTTTTGCATTTTGTTTCATTCCACAAGACTTACTGAGCCTCTGCTCTGTAATTTGCAATGGGAGCACAGTTCCAGCTTTTAAAAACTCACTGTCCAGCTAGGAGACTAGATGTGCGTCCCTGCTGTTAAACGCACAACAGAAATAATATAACATAGGCACATGTGTGTGTGTTCATGGCAAAGCAGACAGGCAGGCCGTGTGCCAGAACGTTACAGTGCTTTTTGTGGGCGGTGGTATAGTTTTTTTCTGCATACCTGCATTACAAAATGAACGTGTGTTTCTCTGTGACCTGAACAGAGTTTTAAAAAAACTATCACAAGTTATGTCACAGAGAACTCTGTACTCACTGCTTTTTAGATTGTAGGATTTTGCTTTTCACAGAGGTTTCTAGTGTTAGGATTATGACCAACTTGTATTTTCTAATTAGAGATTTGTCTTTCCTGTCCCTAGCAAATGGTCAGCCGAGACATCTGGCCGCAGCAACGCCATGCCACATATTAAGACATATATGAGGCCCTCTCCAGACTTCAGTCAGATTGCTTGGTTCCTTGTCACAAGGTACATAGTCCTGATGCTCCTGATGGGGGAACTTTTAAAACGTGTTTGTAACTCCTGCTCTGAATATCAAATGGGCATTCACACCTGAAGGGAGGGAGGGAGCCCAGTGGATGGGGAGCTGTGGGAACAGAGAGGCAGGAATGTGCTGGTTGTGGTTGAGAAGCACGAGGGGTCAGGGGGAGGGCTGGTGAGGTTGGGCGGCCAGACTTCGCCTTTTACCCGCGATAGAGGCAGAATTTCCGTTGCCTTGATGTCTCCAGGGGATTTGGAAGCTTTATTAGTTATGGGTGTATGGAAGGCAGCTCTCCGTCAGTGTATTTGATCATCTGAATTTAAAAATAATTTTAAGTGCCTTTTAAATACTTGTCCCATGAGGCTTTCTGGAATAGGACATGATAGGTCTTAGCTTATACTCAGATAGTGTGTTTCTCAGCAGGGCACTGCTGGCCTATTGGCCAGGATCAGTTTTTATAGTTCCAGAGCCTCATGCATTATAGGATACCGTATTTTCCGGCGTGTAAGACGACCCCCTAATTTTACAGTTAAAACATAGGTTTAGGCCTATATTCGCTGTATAAGACTACCCCCGAGGCTGTAGTCTTATACAGCGAATATAGGCCTAAACCTATGTTTTAACTGTAAAATTAGGGGGTCGTCTTATACGCCCGGTCATCTTATACGCCGGAAAATACGGTATTTAATAACCTCTCCTTCACACATTAGATCCTGATGAGGGTAAAAGCCCCCAAATGATCCAGGCGTTCATAAGTACCCCTAGATTATCTGTCCTGGTGGAGAATGTTGTCATTTTTGAGAGTAAGTTCAGAACTTTGCGAACAACTGATTTGTGAGTGCTACTATCCTTCCATTTAATGCATTTTCCTGCTTTAGAGTGATGAGGCAAGGTGTAGGCAGAACCATGAACTCTAGTTCACATGTGGTGATAATACCTAGCATTAACCATCAACCAAGTGGCAGATATATTATGTTCTAAGGATTGGATTTTAGTAAAAGATAAATATATCCAAAGCTACACAAATTTAACACTTTTTTGCTTTCCTACTTTTATGATTCCCAGTTCATGTTAATGTTCATGTTTGGAAAAAATAACCCCTTTTTATTAAATGCAATAAAATTAAAACATTCCCCAGTAAAAGAAATTATAACAGTAATAAGCAAGATGGATGATAAGCTACATGCAAATGACTTTTCTTTCTTTAATCCAGATCTGCGCTTCCAAAGGGGTGTTGCCTTTCATGATGGTCATCTTTTAAAACTTGGTACTTTTACCAAAAGTAGGCACTTCTGCTTTGGGCCTTGAAAAGTTATTTTTATAACGTAGGCTTTTATCTTACTTATTGAATACTCTGAGGATGGTGATAAAAAAAATATATGTGGAGATTACCTATTAAACTGTATGACATATTAAATTAAGGTGACCAGATTTTAACATTGGTAAAGCGGGACACCATTGACGGGGGGGGGGTCTTGATTAAAAATTTGGTCTATCTCCCGCCGTTCCCTAGCTTGTGCATTCTTTCCAAAAATCGGGACTTTTTTAAAACGCCGCGGGACGTGGGACAAATTGTTAAAAATCGGAACTGTCCCGCCAAAAGCAGGACGTCTGGTCACCATATATTAAATACTAGTTAAGTGCTTGATTTTAGTAGCTGCTAACAACCACTTGTTGTTACCGGTATTAAGCTTATATCCATTAATTAAGCCTCTTGGCATTCAAGAAAGCAGCTTACCAAGCCTTTATCTTTTTTTGTTTGTTTACATGTGACCTCAAGACTTGCCCGTAAATATAGCCTTTTCTAAACTTAATGTGGTTATTTAAAAATTGGTCAAAATTATTCTGTGTGATCAAGACAAGTACATTCACCCAGTAGTATATGTTGCAAGAAACTTAAAACTAGCACTTTATCTTGAACTTATTAGGATGTTTGTTGGATAGCGATTTTCCCTTTGTCTGGTTGCTTTTGTGGGAAGCTATTTATAGTTTTTGTTCCCACTGTGAAATCATCCTTGTTTGATGGGCAGCCTGTTGTTATGGAAATTACTGGGACATGATGACAAATACAGTGTTTAAATTTTATCACAGGACCGAGCAGGCAAGAAGATGAGCTGGGAGAAGCAGCCTTGGCTGAGAAGATAGTGCCTAGGAGTAATTGGCAAAGCCCCTGAGGACAGTTATGAAAGCTGAGCATTGCGGGTGGGCAGAGCATAGTCGCTCTTACGGTTTCCTAGCAACTGACAGGCATTGCAGGGTAGTTGAGATGAGCAGAAATGTTGGTGCCGCCACTTTAGGGAAAACCAGAGAAGGGCTTGACTACGCAACCACCATAGCTTTCTGAGGAAACGTAAAAGCTGTTCTGCCCTCTTCTGCTTTTCCACATAGCTGTGCAATACTTCTCTTAATGTCCGTTCCTTTGATTCTGAAACAAACTCTTTCCTCCTCTGTTTGAGTTTTTTTGGTCCCAAGTCAAATTGGATCACACACACAAATATTTCTGCGTGCTGTTGGGTAGACTTGGTTGCCTGGTGCTACAGCTCCAAGATACTGCGGTTTGTCGGCATGCCCTGTGTACTTTGTTACAAATAATGGCTGTCAGCACTGAAGTCTGTGAATGACTTCCTTTCTGCACTGGAGATGATTCAGGGACGAGTCATCCCCTCCCTTTCTTGCATTCTGTTCCCAGTACTCCAGAGACACAGCGTGCTCCTTTGCAGGCTCAGGAAGCAGGTCTCATGGGGCATTATCCCTGCCTCGGGCCTCTGGACGCTTTGTACACTGGCACTACCAGTTACACAGTATACTTGTGTCTGGAGATGAAAGAGGTGCTTCACCAGGAACTGGCCTCTAAAGAAAGTCTCACAAATAACAATGAACTGTGTTTGGTGCTTACCCTGTGCTGCCTGCACATTTCTTAACATTAACTCATTTCGTCTTCCCAGCTAGGAGCTAGTCCTCTTATCCCTGTTTCACAGGTGTGAAAACTGAAGCATCAACACATCAATAACACACCCCACGTGACCCACTTGGTGAGGGGCTTGAGCTAGGATTCAGACCCAGCTCGTCTGGCAGGACTGTTCTTGCCCGTGTGCCGGGTACTGCTCTAGGCTTTGATTAGGGATGAGAAATGAGACAGGCATGGTCCCTGCCCACTAGGAACTTGTCTTCTAGTTGCTGCAGCCCTGTTACCCTTCTGCTTTGGGACTGGCCCTGCTGACTAAGGCTCAAAAACACTGCAGCCCCCATTTCCTAAAGTAGCCATTTGCCAGGCTCCCCCTTCCCCGCTAACACCCTTTCGTGCTGTGAGCCAGGCCTTTCTTTGACTCCTCCCCTGGCCCTTCACCCAGAACGGCCTGACTTCCCCCGTATTGCTTTGCCCTCGCCTTGGCCACCAGTAAAAGTTCTAGTTTAGCTAGAACATCATGTGTGGGCCCTGCTGAGCAAGCTCAGAGGACTGTGGCTGACAGCGGACAGTCTGATTTTGCTTTTTGTTAGTCTGTGTGTCTTGCCTCTGTTGTCCATCTAGCATCTGTTCTGTGTCAGGGCACAGCGCTTAAAGCTTCAGGGCTCTCTCTTAAAACACTTCTTCATTCTGATCGTCCAGTTCCCTTTTTCTAGTGCACATACAGGCAGCCGGCAGACTTCTTGAGCACCTAATTCCTGCAGGGTCTGCTCATCCACTTCATTCCAAACTCGGCTACAGTGCACAGTGGTGACTGCCACCCAGAGCCTGGGTCTCCAGGATGTTTCTGTTGTCCCATGTTGCTTTTAAGCGCCATATCATCATTCAGTCTTTTACTCATCTGTTCTGCCATTTGCAAAAACAGATTCATTAGCTACGGATTCCTGCTAGCACGCTGGGCCTGCGCACCTGTGGATGCCCCGGAGATCGGGCTGTTGATAGGGAGATGGCTGCCAGTGAGGGCTTGATCATTGTGGAGTTAGGTGCATGTGTGTGTCCAGGGAGTTTATGTTGTTAAAGACGTCCATAGAGTTCTGGGAAGAGAGAGGTCACTTCTGCGTAAAATAACTGGTGAAGCTTCAGGAAGTAGTACGTTTTGTGTTTGATAGGCCACGGTGGGCACTTTAGGTAGAAGAAATCATGCACTTGAGGTCCTGAGACCGGGCATTCTGGGGGAGGTGGAGAGATCGCTGTGGCCAGCATGGGGTGTTATGTAGGGAAGGATGGGAGACAAGCCTGCCCAGTGGATGGTCCCTGGCTGTGGAGTTTGGATGCTGGGCAGCGGACCTGAGACCTTTCATGTAGCTCTCACTGAATGTTTCTGAACAAAGGAGTGGGGTTATCAACAGTATTTTGTTACTATGACTGATAACGCCTTTTGTTGTTGAAGATTTTATAAGTGGCATCCTGTTTCCATGATAAAGCTGTCAGGTGCTCTTTGAGATCTAAATGGAACATTATAACACCGATCTTCCGAATGTAGATACAGGTAGAGTTGAAGTGAGAATTGAACTCAGATGTTTGGTTTCCTCCAAGTCGTGCAGTCGTGACCTGTGATCTGTGGACTTGGCTCATGGGATGGGTTAGAGGAAGTAAAGCATGGGAACGGGAGCACCTCCTGAGGGACTGGTGGGCATTTCCAGACCGAGGTCTGCCCGGCGGCAGTGGCGTGGAGAAGCACAGGGCTGTTCACGCGGAGCCGGCCCATCCGGGTAGGATGGGAAGACTGGGGAGCGGAGGCGGCCGAGAGTGGGGCAGGAGGAACCGGGTCGCGGGCCGGTGGTGAGCAGCCACGCTCCAGCGGAGTTACAGACACCAGCAGGCCCTGTGGAGCTGGTCACCAACCCCAAGGAGGCAGCTGCTCGAGCTGTCTCGGAAGGTCGTGGCAGAAACCACCCACTGGCCATGAGGCTCCCAACGGGTGAGGGCGGTTCCCAGACGCCGCCTCTGCAGGCTTTGTGGGGGTGCAGGGGAGGCTCCTTCTTCAGAAAGCCCTTCAAGGTCTGCGGTGAATTGGCCAGATACTAACTATCCACTGGACTTTGCAGTGTCACCTGACTGTAAACCCAGTCCGCTGTCTGCAGCCACACCTTTGCTCCTACACAGTGTGTCCGCGCTCCCTACGTTTTCCCATGTGCGCTGCCAGGGGTTGGACTAAATCACTGGGCACGTCAGGAGCTCTGGAAAACCTGTCGGAGTCACTACATCAGTGGACGGGAGCAGAGTGCAGTTCCCGTGTCCCCAGGAGACACCTGCCTTCTGGCTGCTTGATACATTTCCTTTGGACAAAGGACTCTCCAAGTTTAAAGAAAAAAAAAAAAAAACGTTGAGATAATCTCCCAGAGCCCATTCTAACAAGTGTTTCATAGTTTTATTATTGAAAGCTCTTCAAGTTTTCATACTGCCTTTCCAGCATAGATGAGCCAAAATAATGGCACAGACATATAAATAGAAATGGGAAGAGCAAGCAGTTTTTGGTTATCTCACTGGTTAATATTAAATATATACTGAAATTCTTTGATAGGGTTCCTGAGTACCAGTTTTGTCCAGAAATTCGCAAAAGCGACTTTTGATTCTGCTTGACCGTCTTTTTTGTCATTCTGGATTCAGGATGCTGATGGGGTGGCTTCAAAAGCCATGTAATTCTGTTTGTGGGGTCAAGTGCAGATGAGTCCTTTTACAAATGAGACTGGCAGCGAGGCTGGGCCCTGGAACGGAAGAGCCTTCCAGATTCCGTGTGCATAGAAGAGAATTCGCTGGGGTCACAATATGCCTGTGATGGGGGCAAAGTCAGTTTGCAGGTAGATTTCTCAGAACTGCTGTGATCTGTCACAATTGTTACTTGCAGAAGCCCACACCCCAGTACCCGACTGTTGTGCTCGGTTCTCATCTGTCTGTAAGAAGACGTGCCACAGTCATTTTCATTTTTCTTTTCCTGCTGCATTTCCTTGTTAACACACTCAATCTATTAAACTTTATACCAGCCCCCAAACACAGCCAAGGTATTGCGTCCCTTTTGGTACTGACATGATTGTTGACATGTGCAGAATTGGTTTAATTTTAACCCTGCTATTAAATTCCTGGCCCTTTATCACTCGTATCTATATCTGTATCAAGGGGACCAAAATCCTCTTGACTTCCTTTGTTTGCAAAATAAAGTAGAAGCTCACTGTGTTTCTGCCGTGGGGACTTGTACAAGGATTGTGAAGTCAGCGAAGCTGGTGAATAATGTTTAGACCTGTCTGCCACCTCCACTTTCTAGGTTAGGCATCCCAGCCTCACTTGCCTCCTGGAGAAGCCACTGCTTGGTGAGTCACGTCAGAGAAAAGGATCAGCGTCACCCTCCCACAAATTTAACAAACTTGGTGATGGTAATAGTCGGCATCCACTAAGCATCATTTATGTGCCAAGGAATTCACACGCTTACCTTGTGTAATGTGCACATCACCTTTATGAGGCAGGTTCATAGCCACATTGGGAGGGATCTGCAGCATTAGCACTAACTGATCAAAAGGCAGTGAGCTCAGCTTCCGCTCTTAGCCACTGCCCTTCTGTGCCTTCCATGCTTGTCAACAATTAGATGTTTTCTCTAGATTTTGTGATTTTTTTTTTTAAGTTTTCATTTCCTCAACCATAATGAACAAATAGGTCTGATAAATTGTATCTTCTAAGACTTTGCATATTAGCCTCTCTTCTTAAATTAATTAGATGTTTTTTGACTACATAACATCTGCAGGATTCACTTGGGAGACACCTGTGGGTTAAAATAGCCAGAAAGCTTCTTGAAAGAGAGACGGTAGGAGAAAGCCGGGATGGCTCAGCAGGTTAAGCGCTCGCTTTGAAGCCCCGAGGATCGAATCCCAACTCCGGCCCAGGTGGACCCGCATGCTGATCTGGGGTGTGCTTCCTGAATGCGGTGAGGCCCCCAGTTCAGTTCAAAAAAAAAAAAAGAACGGGGTTTGTGGGGGAGGAGGGGACTCGGCTCTGCACAGGAGCAGCTAGTGCGGAAGGCGTGTGGATGAGGCACTGGTGTTTGCAAAGACAAGGAGGTAGTCAGTAAATCAGTTAAAATGAAAAAAGAAAGGAGTCAGGAGAAGGCATGATGGGAAATCGTATTGTAGAGGGTCCTAAATGCCAGGCTGTGCATTTATTCTGTGTGTGCTAAGTAGAAAGGCTGCGCTCACACTGAGAGCCACTGGAGGAAGATGTAGAATCCAAAACCAGAGAGGGCGATCCATTTGGATCTAGAGTCTGGGGTGGAAAGGACTGAACCAGGGAGATCTTATTGGAACTAGAAAGGATATTATGGGGGTCAAATAGCCTGGTGTCTGATTGTATGTAGTTACCTAGGGAGCAGACACCTCCCAAAATGCCTGAGGTGTCCTTGCCTGACAGACTGGGCAGAAGGGAACTGAGGAGAGCTGGTTTTCAGAGTAGGCATGCTGATTGGTTCACTTTTCGGGGTATTGGGTTGGAGGTGACAACATGCCAGCCCAGCTTGTTTGGAGACGCCCATTTGGAAGTTTGATGAGAAGTTAAAGCAGTAGAGTTCTGGGAGTCATCCTTGTGAAAGGAATGGTTACATCTGGTGAATGGCAAAGACCCTAAGAAAGAGGAGACAATAGAATTGAGCCAAAGGCAGAGCATAAATTTAGAAGGTGCAGGATGGGAAGGGCAGCAAATGAGAGAAACGCTAAATAGTCACATGGAGAGGAAGCTAGGGAAAGGAGGCACAGAGAAGGTGGAGAAGACCGCGTGGCAGGACAATAGGGAGGTCTCAGCAGGACAGCACATCCTCACCACCACTGACTGACATTCGGGGCCAGGTCGTTCTTTGTGACAGCAACTATCTTGTGCATTGTGGGATGTTCAGCAGCATCCTGACCTCCACCCACTAGATGCCAGTAGTAGCCTTCCGCCCTCCAGTTGTGACAATGAAAAAATGTCCCCAGACATTGCTAAATGGGGCAAAAATTGCCCATAGTTGAAACTCACTGATCTAGAAGAGTAAAGGATATAAAAGGACCACTGGGGTTGGCAGTTCAAAATATTTGGCAGTTTGAGTGAGTCACTCTACAGAGAATGGAAGAGGAGGGGAGAGAAGCTGCCAACACCTCAATTTTAGCCCAGAAAGACCCATTTTAGACTTCTTTTGTCATTCATTTAAAAATATATATTGAGTAACTATTCTACACTGGAACCCGTTTAAGGCAAAAAATAAAAATAAAAAAATAGAATCTTTGCTTGATCTTTGTGGAGGCTATAATTAAGCAGAGAGGTATACAGGCTATAAGATTATTTTTTTCAGTTACAGTTGACATTCAGTATTATCTTACATTGTTTCAGATGTACAGCATAGTGGCTAGACATTTATATAAATTACAAGGTGATGCCTCCCAGTTAATTTAGTATCCATCTGGCACTATACATAGTGATTACAATATTACTGACTAAATTCTGTATTCTGTACTTTATATCCCTGTGACTGTTTTGTAACTAGCGATTTGCACTTAATCCTTCCACCTTTTTCACCCATCTCCCCTCTGGTAACCGTCATTATGTTCTCTATACCTGTGAATCTCTTTCTGTTTTGTTTATTTTGTTGTTTGTATACTACATATAAATGAGATCACATGGTATTTGTCTTTCTCTGACTTACTTCACTTAGCATAATACCTCGTAGGTCCATCCATTGTCACAAATGGTAAGATTCCACTCCTTTTGTGGCCTACCTTTTTTAGGCTTCTGATCTTCAGAAGTATTAAGAGTAAAAAGAATAAAATGTGTTGTTTTCCGCCACTAAATTTGTGGCAATTTGTTAGAGCAACAGTAGGGAACTAATGCACACTGCATATCAGTAAAAAAGACAGATAACACAGTTTTAAAATGGATAATTCACAGAACTAAGAAACATAGTCCTGTAAGTGTGGTTAAAAATACTGAGCACCACTAGTACGAGCTATATTTTGAGCTATCTTTTTCCTGTTAGATTAGCTAACATTTTCATAGAGGCTGTCTACCCAGTATTCTCAAGGATCCAAGAAAAGAGTCTTATACCCATTGGTGATCGTCTAAACAGGAAAGATGTTTTAGCAGGAAATTTAACAGAACCCATCAAAGTGAAAGATTATATTTTTATGTATATCTGTATACAACTTGAATCTTTTACAGTGAGAATATTTTCCCTAATTATTTATGTACCGGTAGTGATTTTTCAGCGCATGATAAGAAACAGAGCCCAAGGGCTGTACAAGAAAACCTAGACCAAATGCAAAACAGAAAGTAACTTACAATGTCAGAGAGAGAGAGAGAGAACCAGGCTGTGGAGCTCCAGGCAAGGGCCACAGCAGCATCATTAGAGTTAATCATTTCCTCTCTCATCATCCCAGCTGCTCAGTCTCCATCTTCTCTCACATCCACTGTCAACATTCTGCTTATTGCTGCCTGTGGAAGTGCCTGCCCCCCACGCCACCCCCGGTCCTCTAGGGGGTATGGCTAAACGCTGAGGCTGTTAGTCATCTCCAAACTCTTTGTGCAACTGCTGCCTAGATTAAGTACCAGTGATGAAAAGAATTGTGTTGTCACTGGACACATGTTCCTATAATAGCAGCCATCCTTGGGGACTCGGACTCCTTCTAACAAAACCTTACAAGTAAATGTGGCCACTCACACAGGTGTTCAGGCCAGAGTTGGACACTGCTATGCTGCTAAATGCTAGTCTTTTAGAGATTCATGCTGCAGAAATCCCTGTCATTGCTCTCTCCTTTCTCACCTGGCTCTTCCCCCAACGTGTTATCAAGAACATTCTAATACAATCTCCACAGCAGCGAGTTCCCAGTGAAAATGGTGGGCTTTATCTTTGTGGTTGGCATACATAGGTGGAGGGGAGCCTTCTAGTTCAGGGGTGGGCAATTGTTTTGGCTCGGGGGCTGCTTTGTGGAAACGAAGGTTAGCGGAGGGCCACACCTTTCAAAATGATTGCATTATTAGTTAACTTTGCATTTCAGAAAAGATATAAATTGTATCATAAAAATCTGATGTCTTGGCGGGCCGCAAAAAAACGGCCCACGGGTCGCAGTTTGCCCACCGCTGTTCTAGTTAGATGTGAGTGTGGGCATCTCTAATCATTGTGGACTGCAGTCTGGAAAGGGATGTTTGGCCTCATCAGCTAAAACCCTCATTCTAGAGACAAGAAATTAAGGCCTGGGAAGAGGAGTGCCTTAGGGTAGTGGTCCCCAACCTTTCTGGCACCAGGGGCCAGTTTCATGGAAGACAATTTTTCCATGGACCAGGTAATTGGGGTGGGGGGGTGGGGGTCGGATGATTTAAGCGCATTACATTTATTGTACATTTTATTTCTATTACTATGTTGTAATATATAATGAAGTAATTATACAACTCACCATAATGCAGTCAAACCTCTCTGCTAATGTGAATCTGCATCTGCAGCCACTCCCCAGCACTAGTATCACCGCCTCAGCTCCACCTCAGATCATC
The DNA here is from genome assembly GCA_004027555.1 of Craseonycteris thonglongyai. Taxonomy (NCBI): domain Eukaryota; kingdom Metazoa; phylum Chordata; class Mammalia; order Chiroptera; family Craseonycteridae; genus Craseonycteris; species Craseonycteris thonglongyai. The sequence goes on from PVKE010015658.1 coordinate 31,452, forward strand.
AGGCATTAGATTCTCATAAGGAGCACAACCTAGATACCTCACATGCACAGTTCACAATAGGGTTCATGCTCATATGAGAATCTAATGCCTCCACTGATCTGACAAGAGGTGGAACTCAGGAAGTAATGCAAGTGATGGGGAGCAGCTGTAAATACAGCTGAAGCTTCAAACATTGGCCTGCTGCTCACCTCCTGCTGTGTGGCCCAGTTTCTAACAGGCCGTGGACCAGTGTCAGTCTATAGTCCAGGCGTTAGGGACCCCTGCCTTAGAGTATCGCAGTTAGTGGGGAAATGGGACTAAGTCCCCTCCCCAGATTTGGGGTCCAGGGATCTTTTCTTCTTCGTGAACTGTACATGGCATCTATGCTTTTCTGAACTTTCCTTTAGGAGCCTTTTGTTATATATTACTAGTTTAAATTTTCTCCTAAAGGTATAACTTTGGAACAAAATTTCCATGTTGTGGCCTGAGACCAGGTGCGTAATTAGCAGCCACCCTGTACAGCCTGTGCTAATCTACCACCAATCAAGAGCCTTGCTAAGGGGCCTATCAGCTACCCGACTGAATAACTGACCTTTGCTCAGCCTAACGGGGGGCACAGGAAAAAGCACCCCACCCTGTGGAGGCTTTGCATCGTTGTATCCAGGCTGAACCATGTTTCCAGATCCCCCTTTCTCACATGTTTTCAGTGAGGATGGCCCCAGAGGAGATTCTCGTGGAGATTTGGAGCACGGACGTGAGCAGCAGCCATATTTTAACCCACAGGTTGTCACTTTGTGCTGCTCACCTGGTTAGAGACTGCTTGACCGGCTCCCGCAGTTATGTAAGACCCAATTCCCGTAAATACTTACCTTGCTATACGTAGTACACACATGTGTGCCCATGTGCACACACATCCATACTCCTCTAGTGGTTCTTTTCTCTGGTGACCCCTAGAAGCCACTGTTTTAACCACTGTTTCGTCCTTAGTGGCTTGGGCAGACTTTCTGCTGAACAGTACAGCTTGGGACATGCAGAGCCCTACCTCTGGCGTTCTCCAGCTTACACAGTTGTTCTACACCCCAAGGAACCCAGCCTTTGATGAAGCTTCATTCAGTATCCAGCAAAATAAACCTCAACACAGTGGAGGTGGCGGGGGGGGGCAGTTTCTTCAGGAGACAGAAGGGAGATGGTGGGCCCTGGCTTGAATAGTGGCAGTGGCCACGACCAGAAGCCACCAGCACAAGCCATGGACATAGGTCCTAAATGGAGACAAGAAGTAGGAATTTCTGTGGAGTTTGGGGAGTGAAAGAACTTTTTGTCATGGTGCCTTGTGAAGAATAGCAGTGCTTCCGCTGGACACGGGTAGGTCCCCATTCACGCCCCCCACACAGCAGGTGGGGCCAGAGCTTGGAAACATACACCCCGGGTCCTGGCTGTCCTGGTAACCGTGGACCCAAAATGTACTTGGAGTGTAAAATGTCATTCAAGGTGCCATTTCTAGGCGTATTGATATACCTAGCCAGCCTACAGGGGACTTTTAGTCTCATTCCTCAGGTTACAGTGTAAGGTTCCAGCTGCTTAGAGTTCAGTTAGAAGCTAAACACAAAGGAGAGATTGGAGGAAACCATCCAAAGAGGAGCCCAGGAGCGGCCCTCAGCCACCACCACCACCCCCACCACCCCCCCACCCCCC
>PVKE010015659.1:0-33123 GCA_004027555.1 Craseonycteris thonglongyai
AGGGAGGGGAGGTGGGAGAGGGCACAAGCATTATGGACACACTCAATGGTTTGGTGTTTTCCTGGAGAGGACGGAGGAGGGGGGAGGAAGAGTTGTGGGGGGAGGGGGGAGTGGGCACCAGATATATGGTGGTGGAGGGGGACCTGATTCTGAGAGCTGGGCACATAATGCGATGCATGGGTGATGTGATGTGGAGTTGTACATCAGGAAACTATCTAATTGTTACCAACCAATGTCACCCCCATTAAATTTAACAATAAAATGTAATAATAATAAAAAAAAAAAATTACTTCCCTATCCTAACTTCTAATTTTCTCTGCTAAAATAGGAATTATAATTCTCCTCATATTTACTTCACCAAGTAGTTTTGAAGATTAAATGAAACCATTATATAAAAGTTATTTTAGAATTACGAAGTGTTAATCAAACAGAAGGCTTTCTTATTATTGTTATGTTGATGGTGATGATGATGATGACTATTATAAGTTTCATTCTATGATAACCTGTTTTTGTCTCTTCCTATTATTAGTGACTTTACTCAGGCCCCTGATTCATGGGGTGACATATGATATTAAAGTCTTCAAGGCATAGAATACTTTGGTGGTTAGGGGAAGCTGGGATGGCTCAGTGGGTTAAGAGCTCACTTTGCAGCCCTGGGGACCGAGGATCGAAACCCGGCCCTGGCCCGTGTGGACCCATATGCTGAACTGGGGAGTGCCCCCAGTTCAGTTCTCACTGAGGTGAGACCCCAGCCCAGTTCCAGTCCTGTGCAGCCACGTGCCTACCTGTGGAGTGAAACTATGTGGAAAAACCAATGATGTACAACTATGGAGACTGTTCTGGGCCCTCCCACTTCTCTCTGTCTCTGTCTCTGTATCTCTCTGTCAAAACAATAAAAATAAATCTTTAAAAAGGAAAAAAAAATCATTTTAGAAAAGGTAAGGAAAAAAATAGAGAGACAGAGAGAAGAGGGAGGACCCAGAGTAATCTCCACAGTTGTACATCATTAGTTGTGACAGTTTCTTTCCACACAGGTGGACGTGGGGCTGCATGGGGCGGGAATTGAACCGGTGGCCTCCTGCTCAGGAGGCAAGAACCTTCTCAGCCATCCTGGCCGTTACCAGCTGCACCACAGCTTGGCACATGGGTTTGCACAGGCCAGGGCCAGGATTCGATCCCCAGACCTGGCAGTTGCAAGGCAAATACTCAACCTGTTGAACTATCCTGGTAACCTCAAAACTGGTACTTTTAATTGCAATTGATATAGTTTCTTAAATATGTTCCCTAGGTTATTACAAGAGCCATATCAAGTTTTCTAAAACTCACATTTGACTGTGTTATCCAACAAGACAAAACTCTTCACTGGCTCCACATCACCCTCAGGATGACAGATTCACGGGGTTCTGAATTCTGATCCCGGCTGCCTCCTAGGCTCAACTCATTGTCTCTCCACTGTCCCTGGATACCATTTTGAGACTTAGCCAGAAATACTTTCTTTCAACTCTTTAAAATGATCAAACTCCTTCTTTCCCTTTGGCCTTTGTACATTCTGCTCAGTCACCTCATGTACCTCCCCTCTGACCTATGCTAGACTCTATCAGACCCTTCCCTTCTCCATCATCATATGTTGACTGTAGGTGATCGTTCAGGTCTTAGGTTAGACTTCTCATCCCAGAACCGCATACCAAGTATCTAGGTAGCCTAGCTTCCTTTGTATTCATTTGGTGCCCTAACTTCCCTATCATAGCATGTGTCATACTGGATTGCAACTGCCAAGCAGGTAATCACTTATCTCTGTGACCTGGGTGGCAGGGAGCACCATGAGAGTAGCACTGCTGTTCATTTTGTTCACCTTTCTACCACAGGTACTTCACAGTGCTGGTCTTAATAAGTACTCAGTACATACTCCATTGTTAGAATGAATGAGGGCACAGAAGAGTGGAAGCAGAGCATGAAAGAAATCTAAGATGTTCCTTCCCCTAAATGTTTGCCATCTTAAATTCCTAAAAATACTGTTAAGTATTATCATATACATCTTTACAACTCTTGAAGTACTTTGACATCAATTACACTATTTGACCCTCACAATAATTAGGAAGGGAATAGAAAGGGGTTGTTCTGCACATTTATATATGAATTTGTCTCTGAGAGGTTCAATGTCTTCTTTTACTCAAGTCACAATTAAATTCATGTCTTTGAGCATGTCTCTCATGTAATGTGTGCCCATGAGATACTTCAAAAGAAGATAAGTTGGGACACAAAATTTTGGATTCTGGTTAACTAGAGCTGCAGTTTAACATGGATTGGGATCAAAGGCAGATGTAGGTTTTGCAAGTATTGAAGCTTATATCATCTTGGGACCTTCTCAAAGAAAAATATCATAAAGTTACAAATTCAAACTTAAGTTCAAGCTTCATTGGCTTCATGGTACAAATAAAACAAACAATTAAAAGTGTGTCTATTCTAAGTAAAAATAATATCACAAGACATAAAATACAAGAAAGAGGGATGGCAAAAGTAAAACCTCCTTATTCATCAATTACAATGGGTCCACTGTAAAGGCAGTGCACTAGGCCTAAGACACAAAGATGATTAAAGATGTGGTCCCTGCCCATACCACTTATAATCTAGAATTGATGTCACACTTGTAGAGAAGGTATAGACAAGAAGATTAAATATAATATTGAGCATCCTCAAATCACATTATCTGAAATAGCCCTCTATACCCATAGTCACTGTGGCCTGGTCCTGTTTCAGAGCACTCAATACTACCTGAAATTTTATTTGTTGATATGTTTATTACCTCTCCTCGTGCTTAAAATACAAGATCTAGGAGAGTAAAGGCCTGGTTTGTCCTGTTCATTGCTATCATCAGAGTACCAAGCAAGGTACCAGGTTCACAAGCATCTACAAGTATTTGTGGAATAAACAAATAAATGAATTAAGTAATGAACAAAGAAACAAAAGTTTATAAAAGTTTGAAATATCCTGTGTGGCATACTATCATCAATTGTACAAGAATTTTTTTTTTTTAAGATTTATTTTTTGTTTTGTTGACAGAGAGAAGGGAGACTGCCAGAGCAGTCTCCATAGTTGTACGTCATCAGTTTTCAACATAGTTTCATTCCACACAGGTGTGGGGTTGGGGGGTGGTGTGGGAACCAGGCCTGAGCCTCCTGCATGGGAGGCATGCCCCCACAAGATGGGGGCCAGCCTGGGGGCCTCCCACAAGGGAGGCTCACCCAGACAAGAATTGAACTGGGGGCCCCACCTCAGTTCAGCCTATGGGCACAGGCCAGGGCCATGATTTGATCTGTGGACTCCAGGGCACAACCCTGGCACCCCGAGTTGTACAAGAAATGATATGAGAAACTCAAACTTAACATTTTAGTATATGGTAGTGAGTCTTTTAAAATTAACAATCACAGTTGCCAAATAAGTTATCCTGCCTGGACAAATCATAATGAACAGAAGTCTGCCTCAGGGCCAAGCAGTGGAGAAGAAACACTAGCAAAAGCCTTCAGGAAAAAGCTGAGTCAAAAGACTAGGTTGGTTTGTTTTGTTTCTTTAGTCTGAGAGACACTTGAACTAGAGGTCTGTGGAGAAGAGACAATTCAAGCAGAAGCTGGCCTCAGTGCAGAAGACATGGATACAGCTTAGGGAACAGTAAAACATTCACTGAGATAGCAAGGGTGGGAACCAGTCAGGGGCCTGGGGCAGGTGCTTGCCTAAGCGGCTGTCCTTGCTCTGAACAGCAACACAGGCTCTTTCATACACTCATATGACCAAACAAGACAGTCTACAATGCCAGCCAGGAAAAGTCACTAGCAAGGAGACCACCAAGCTGAACGTCAACTCTTAAATAAGGTCATATAGCAACAACATGGATGATGGGAAACCAATAAAACCAATAAATGTTTCAGAGGAACATTTCACTGGAAATTGAGCAGAAAAGGAGACAATAAAATTTAATTTACTGATATTTGTATAGTCTATCCTTTACCTTGTACCGGTATATACAGTGTCTTCATATTAAAGTACTCCTAGAGGTGACTCCAAGATGCAAGTTTGATGATACCTGGAAATGTTTCACTGAGTGGGAGAAGTCAATGTCTGAAGATGATCAAGTAAGTCATGTGGCTTGCTGTCTCTCTGTACCAAGACAGGGCTATAAAGATTCTTCAGATTCTGTATTGCAACTGTAGCTCCAAGGACTAGGAGCTCCTTCTGGAATTCATGTTTGGGTCCTAAAAAATTGATGCAATTTAACGTGAACTACAAGTGACTTTTGTTTTGTTGCCTTAAATGTAGCTTATATGATATGAGTGTCCTCCCTGGATATTAGCATTAAAAATGCTAGTTAACAGATATCATAATATAATCTGACCATTCAATTTATGTAGCATCACTAAAAAGAGTAACAGCTGTAAAGAAAACAAAGCTTTCAATCATCTTAAGTTTCACATATGTAAGTAAAGAATGTCATAAACAGCTCAGTATAATTTTGATGAAAAGAATCACATTTATGCATATAAGCATCTCTCTTCTTCACTGTCTGATTTTACTCCATTTTTCTATGATCAATCATAATGAAAGAAAACTCCAGCTGAAGATGTATTAAGAACCATGTATTTTTACTTAGATTCTCATGTAATATTGTGATCATTGTGCTATGTAATTACTATCATTCATATTTCATAGATAATAAAACTAACCCTTAATCCTTTTTCCTTCATCTTTTAAATTGTACATAAGTTTCCTAGGGCTACAAAAGTGATAAGTGATGGACCAGCCATAATGAAACCAGGTTACCTGCATCCAAGTTCAGGGCCCTTTCCTCTACGAGCATGCTAAGCATTCTCTTAAACATTAGTAGTCTTTACAGCATATTCTCTTTCCAGAATCAACATTTACCACACAATAGCCAGTAAGCTGAAAAGTCATTCAGACACATTAAGATGTGCTTCCTTCAAGAAAGTACATCTCAAAATTTGGTCTAGGGACTACTTGAATCAAAATCCACTGAAGTACTTGTTGGACATACAATGTTTGAACCCAACTCCAGACCTATTAAATGAGAACTTTTTTTTTTTCTCCAAATGAGAAAAAAATTTCTTTTTTTTTAGGATGGGTCCCTAAAAACTGCTCTTTAATAATTTCCCAGGTGATTCTGTTGCACATGAAAATTTGAAAACCACTGAGGCTAATTCTTTGCAAACCTTGACTATTGTTACTTGGAGTTCCAAATCAGACAAATTTCTGCATTTCCACTGAGGGCTATCTTATGGATATGGAGTTTATGGTAGAATGTGGTAGAATAAATGAGGATTTATCTTTGGAGTCTCAAAATTGCTACCATAGATCCTTATGTACAAGTAAAGCAGACAAACAACATTAACAGCTAAAATGAGAAAACATTTACGATGGGCCTACTCTCATTACACAGCGCACTAGATGTCTTAAAACATATAGGTGTCATTTCAACCTTCAGGTTGGCACCATCATCATCACTCACAGATGGGGGGCCTTGTGCAGAGAAATGGAGTAACCTGCCCAAAGTTACCTAGCTGAAGGTTAGCAAATGTTTCCGTCTATATCTTCTCTAGCTCACTTGGTCTTCATCCTACAACACAGCTAGCTTCTCCCCGTGAAATACCGCTGCCTAGATTTCAAGAATCAAGGGGGAAAACTTTCCAAATGTCTTGAGAAGACAAATTAGTCAACCTCCATTTTTTCAACCCTATAGCTAGTCCACTAAGAGTTTTTCTCTTAAAATTAATAAAAGCCATTACCTAAGAGCACAAAATTATGGGGTAGACAAAAATAAAAAAATTCTCTATAATGAAATTACCAAAAACTCTATCTTTGTGATGTGAGCAACTCTAGATGAAAATTCCATGACAGCAAACACCTCTCAAGCCCATTGTAAGCTCACAGAGTCCATAATGGCCTGAGCTAAGAGAAGTCTAGGTTCACCATTTCAGTTAGCACCACCTCAGAATCAAGTTATTTTCCTGAACTGTGTGAATTTAGGGAAAACAAGACTGGACTGCTAGGGAACCTAAGATCAGTCAAAATCATGTGCTTGTCAATAACATAACTGAGCAGCCCACAACCCGAGAGAATCTGCATGAAATCTGTGAAACTCTCTACTGCTGAGGACAAAGAAAGGATGTAGGATTCAGAGCAAAACCAAAGGAAGCTTAACATTTTCCACCTCTGGGAGCCCAATGCCCCCACACCTCCTAAACTATCCCAGACTCTGAAGTGGCTTGATTCTGAATTCAGTCTAGTTCAGTTATAGGTTGTGGTGTCTGCTGCCCCTTGGGGCATGCTTGGACACACAAGTGAAGACAGTGGGTACTTGGGACCTCAAGGTCAGACTGTGCTAGAGGAGGTCAGCCCTCTGTGAGGAGACTCTGTATTAAAGTTTGAATTAAGAAATCAGGGGGAAGCCGGGATGGCTCAGTGGGTTAAGCACTCACTTTGCAGTGCTGGGGCCAAGGATGGAATCCCGGCCCGGCCCGTGTGGAACCATATGCTGAACTGGGAGCACCCCCAGTTCAGTTCTCTCTCTGTCTCTGTATCTCTCTCTCTCTCTCTCTCTCTCTGTCAAAAATAAATAAATAAACAAAAATATATTAAAAAAAAAGAAAAAAGAAATCAGGAAATATATGAACACAGACTACTTGTTTTTTGTTCGTTAAAACTAATATTCACACACACACACACACACACACACACCAGTGAGATGTCCACAATTATCATCAGAGATTTTAATTTCACTTAATGCCCTGCTTTACCACAGCCCTTGGATGTGTATGCTACAAGACAGTGATGAAAAAAAGTGTAGTAGGCAGTAAGTATAAGAAGGAGAAGGGGGAAATGTCAGGATAGCCCAGAGGTTGAGCACTAGTCTCGCAATGGTGACATGCCCAGGGTTCAATTTCTGGCCCCAGCCTCTGCAAACACATATGCTGAGCTGTGAAGCAACCAGTAACTGACAAGACGGCTCAGTGGCAAAGGTTCTTGCCATCCATATGGGAGGCCCCTGGTTCAGTTCCTGCCCCACGTGGCCCCATATCCACCTGTGTAGAATGAAACCATATTAAAATTGATGATGTACAACCATGGAGACTGCTCTGGGCCCTCCTCCCTTCTCTCTCTCTCTCATCTTCTCTCAAACAATTTTTAAAAAGAAGGAGAAGGGGCTAGATGACAAGGCTTCAAATCATCATCATCATTAAGGTAAGAACCCTTCACCAGTATTGTACAAGACCCAATGAAAACATTTATTTCCCATTAAAAATAACAGCACAGATATGAATTTGCATTAATAAAAAGGCTTTCTAGGACATACTGTTATGTACAAAAGAAAATGGTTACATGTTAATATTTAAGACAGAGGTCTAGCCATGTAAAATATTGTATACCTATCTATAAATCTATATATATGCAAAATAAAACTACTGCTATTTACTAGAAACTTGTGATAGATCAGGTACTATGTTCAGTGCTTTGTGTGTATCGTACCATTTAGTCTTCAAAGCCCCACGATTTTAAGCATTATGGTCATTATGTAAGCAAACAGACTCAAGGAAGTCTTAACCAATGTCACATAGCTTTAAATAGAGAGATTGGGAGCCCAACCTTGGTCTGTCTAATTCCAAGATCCACTACTATACATTCAGAGAGGTAGCTTTGGAAGGATATTTGCCCAAAAGATTAACAGTAGCTATCTCTAGATGAGATTTCTTCTTTTTCAGTATTGTTAGAATATGTTTTAGAGAACATGCATTATTTTTAATGTCTGAAATAACAAAGATGTTTTAATTGGAAGGATAACTAAGAATGAAAATCTTTCTACCTTCTGCATTTCATCTCCCACAACAAAGAGTGCAAAAGTAGTATTTAATATTCAACTAAATATGACCACAAAAAATATATGTGAACTGCTAAATACTAATCAGTGAAAGGAAAAACCATTACATTCAATTTCTGAAAAATTTCTGGATTATTCCAGTAAAAATAAAACCACTGTCTCCAGATTTCTATTCTTCCAATATGGCCTATCTTATCACCTGATAAACATTCTTCTTCCCTCCTCAACTTATCATTTTTTTTGCATTTAGTATTTTTCAATTACAGTTGATATACAATATTATAGTAGCTTCAGTTGTACAACATGGTGATCAGACATTTACATAACTTATATTACAAAGTGATCACCCCAGTAAATCCAGTACCCATCTGACACCATACTTAATATTATTGACTATATTCCCTATGCTACATTTTACATCCTCATGACTATTTTGTTACTACCAATTGGTACTGCTCTATTCCTTCCCATTTTTCAGCCATCCCTCCAACCTTCTCCCGTCTGGCAAGTATCCAAATGTTCTCTGTTCTCTGTATCTATGAGTCTGGTTCTGTTTTGTTGGTTTGTTTATTTTGTTAGATTTCCCCATATAAGTGAAATCATATGGCATTTCTCATTCACTGTTTGACTTAACACTACTTAGCACAACACCTTCGAGGTCCATTCACTGTTGTTGAAGATGGCAAGGTTTCGTTCTTTTTAAGGCTGAGTAATATTCTATTGTATATACGAGTATGTACCACCTCTTTATCCATTCATCCACTGATGGATACCCAGGTTGCCTCCATATCTTGGCTATTACAAATAATGCTGCAATAAACATTATATGGATGCACATGTCCCTTTAAAGTAGTGTTTTGGACATCTTTGGATAAATACCCAGAAGTGGGATTATTTTGTCTTTTGTTGTAGCCTTTGTTTTAAAGTCTATTTTGTCTGGTATATGTATTGCTACTGCAGTTTTGTTTTCTTTTACATGAAATATCTTTTTCTATCCCTTTACTTTCAGTCTCTCTGTGTGTGTGTCTTTCAATCTGAAATGCCTACTCAACTACTTTCAATGGCTCCTCACCACCTAGCAAAGTCCAGAATGTCACTTAGTTTCATATACAATAACCTTCCACAATCAGGCCCCACACTCCCTCCTTAGACTCATCTCCTATTACTTTCCCAAGGTGAAGGCTCCATTCCAGCTAAATTTAGGCCTCTTGACTTCTGGAATGTCTTCTCAATGACTAATCCCTATCAAAGTCCAAGTATCTTCCAAAGACCAAAATGGAAAAAGCCAAAATGGAAAATGAAGACCACTTAATAGATTTTTTCCTATAAAGGGATGCACATAAGAAACATAATTAATAATGCATAGAATGGGTCATGTAAATAAGCAATGAACATTATAAAGCACTTAAAAATTTTGTATAGTCAAGTGACAAACCAGGTTTCATGAAATTCATGAAACCATTAATTGTAAGTGGTAATGTTACGTTATGCTCTGCCAATTAAGCTATGGCTCATACATGGGAATATTTATTTTCTAATTCTTTAGAACTCCTTTAGGTATGCTATCCATCTGTAAAGAAAACAAACAGAACAAATTGTTACGGTACTAAAAATTCTTCATAAGGTCAGAATCCAACTCTTTTGAATTGCATGCCAACTCAGTTATTGTTATCTTTGCTTTTATACAATACCATCTTCTATGTTTCTTCACTGATAGTGCGTTATTTCTTATGAGTACCCCATTTTCTTCCAATTAGCTGACAGCCAATCTCCAACTTCTGATGCAATGCTCCCAATCAATGAATTAAATTGCCAGCTTTCTGTCTGCCACATGGCTGAGAGCAATGCTGAGACATAGCCCAATTTCAGAGATGTTAAAAATGTGAAGACAAAACAATGTGTATTTTAGAAATACTGAAACTTGGTGCTTGAATAAAACACCAAGAAACCAAGAATGTAAACACTACATATAAAAATAACCAAAAAGGGATCTACAACAAAGTATTTTTTTTTCTCTTTTTAGTTCAACATCAAGATCAATATCATTGCCCAGCCCTAATCCACTTTCAACTTGTCATACTCCAATCTGATCCCCTCTTCCTCTTCTGAGCAGTTCTTCTACACTGATGTCTTCCATGACACCAATTAGAGCTGGCAGGAAAGGAGGCAGGCACCTGCAGATCTACACTCAAAGAAGCCATTCTTTTTTTTTTCCTTTTTTTTTTTTTCTCTTGGTACCTGCAGCATTCTCTTAGCAGATAAGGCAAAAAACCCTCCAGAACCTACCTAATTTGAGCCACAGACAGAGTAGCAAGCTTATTACAGTGAGGATCAAGCCATTAAAAATAATGGCTACATATACAAGTCCAGTAATTCTCACTTTTAAATAAAGCAGCACTTTTTAAGCGTTTTCAAATATTACTTATAGGAAAGAGTCAGTCACAAATGGCTTCATTTTTTATTCAGTTCCTTAAATATTTACTCAGTGCTGTAAGTGTTTAGACCTGTACTTGGCTTGGGGATGAAACTGCACGAGAAGTTCCTACTCATATCAAGCAATTGCTCAGTATGAGAAAAATAAACGAGGCAGGTTTAAATATTGTGTTAAACACTGCATTTGTTTTCTAGATCTAATACAGATCTTTCTGCTTTTTTTTTTAAGTTTGTACTAAAAAGGGCTATAAGAACAATGTATCAAAATGTCAACAATCTAAAAATTAAGTTGTCAGCTTTTTCTCTGTAATACAAATTACAAAAGAATTAGGGGTTTCGTGCTAATAGAAGCTTACAATTCTAAAGTGTGTAATTTAACCAGTCATTGCAAGGTTTAAAAATGCAGTACTGAAGATGTTTCAACCAAGTGTTTTGCAATTTTGGTGCCTAATTTCTACTCATGCCATTCTTCCCATTTTTTCCCTTTTCCCTTTGCTTTGGAAATGTGTACTGGAATAGCTACACAGTTAAGTAAGAACTGCTCAGAGCTTCTACATACCTAGTATATTCACATGAAAAAATTAAGTCATCTTACCAACCAGGTATAGAAAAGGCAACAAATATCTGCAGCTATTCTGTGTTTCTTCTTTTCTTTATGCTCACATCACATTAAATTTAGAAATCAAAACATGAAATTATTTTACAGTTTCAGAATTTCAAACTTCCTTGTATAATTGATTCATCACTAATTTAAGTGAAAAGTGTGATCACCTCTGCACTAGAATTCTAAGTTAGAATAAAATGCTCAATTATAAAATAATTTACAAATAAAACAAAAATTTAAATAGAAATCAATTACTGCAAATCACTGCAGATATCTTCAAAACTTGTGAAATCGCTATAGCTTTTTCCATTGTTCCCAACTGCCAATTGCAATCACATCATTCAAAAACAAAAACAAAAAAAAAAAATTGCCTACCCAGAAAATAAACTGTACCATTACAGTCACCAGATAGTTTTAAAAGACAACACTAATAATCTAAACCAAAAATTTAACAAGAATGTCATTTTGGTACAAAGACTGGTAAGAAATATATTGACTATATAGATATAAATAAAAATATAGACTCGTTATTCTTGCTTTTTCAATAATTTTTAAATGGCCTTTTAAAAAACTTACAAGATTTTTCTCAATAAAAGGAATATTCAATAATTTCTACTATTGATTAAAAACCCTCTTCTTCTCTGAAACACTTTTCCATGCATTCTTGCATTCAGGTCCACCTTCTAATCCTTCAAACAATACCTTATGGTGCAGCTCAACTTCAGACAGCAGTGTCTCATTCATTTATCAGGGAAAATTAAGGCCAGCAAGATGCTTCAGACCATCTGGTTTTGCCTGCCCCACCCTTATTTTCTTTGAACCATAATGATGTCACAACACGGGGCAGGGCAATGACTTCAATGCTCCAGTCCTTTCCTCTGAGCACATAATTCTTTGTGCCAAGGCAAATCAAATGACAGCAGAACCCTCTAGGAGTGTTTGATGGATTTCCAACAAATTAGCAGCTCGTTAGCATTTTGAAAGAAATAGATGCAGCAATTGCACCATTAAAGATCTCTCTAAATGAAGTGGTGCTAAAGATAAATTGACTCATAGTTTTCATTAGTAAGTCTATATTCCATAATAAAGCTGACATTCAGAGGAAAACCGTGGCTAGGTACTTGGAAGAGACTATGGGAACTAAAGATGACCAGGGTAGTAGAGTACTTAAGAAACCTCTTTTCATTAAAGTCACATTCTCACTTAAAAAAGAAACATGCATTTATTTTTCAGCCCACTGTTCAAGCTCTATTTTAAAGGGGAGGATATGAACTCTTAATTTGCGAGTTTTAAGACAATTTTAAAAGCAGTAACCTACACAGGGGTCTCTAAACTTTTCAGCCCACGGGCCGCATTAACTATCAAACAGCAGTTTGGGGGCTGACTACACACTCGAGGTCCAAATAAAAAAGAATCAAAACATAGATGTTGTTTTTAATTATTTATTTAGTATTATTTTATTCAGATGAAAAGGTCTCCATGGGCCGGATAAGAGGGCCTCGCGGGCCGCATCCGGCCCACGGGCCGTAGTTTGGAGACCCCTAAAAATGATACATATGTGTGTATTTTACAACATAGAAGAAAAATCCGTTGGACAGAATGTACCCACCATGCTTAATCCAACATATAATAAATCCCAAAGGATTCCCAAAATAATGGCAATGTCACATTTCTCAGTATATGAAAGGTTACCTCTCTTCTACCTGGGTGGCCCCTTATTGCATTTGTACATTTGTGCATATGTACATTTAAAAAAAATAAATGTACATATAAAAGAACATGTGATGAAGTAAAAACATCTCAGATCTATTTCAACACAATTCAAAGTTGGCTACAGTCCAAGTACTGTAGAGAATTGACAAAAACTGTTTTAACCTAAATCACCATGAAGCAGAATGGCTTAAAAATTTAATGTAATGTAAATATTTCACTGAGATGCTGACCTTTGACCTATATCCCCCCAAACCTTCAGCTAAAAGGGACTTAACAAATTAAAGTGGCTACTATTCCTGTTACTGATAAATCATTTGCAAAATGTTGTTTTACAAAAGATTATTTGCCTAAAGTGTATTAGCTAATTAAAGTGTATGCAGTAACTTGTGCACCTGATGATAATTTTGCTTTTCTAAATGATCAGAAAATCACCATGCAAATGTGGCAGTATTTAGTATTGTGCTATTTTATTTTTATCAGTCTTCTGAAATAACTTAGATTCGCTTCTCAATTTAGAATTTATTTCTTCTCACAGTAATTTTGTTACTCCAACTAAAGTTTTAAAAGTTTGATGTCAAAATGAACATGCATTCTTTTGTTTTATTGCTAAAGTTATTGGGGTGACATTGGTTGGCAAAAATTACCTAGGTTCCGAGTGTACAATTCTGCAGTATATCATCTGTTTATTGCATTATGTGTTCACCACCCAGAGTCAGCTCTCTTTCCTTCACCATATATTTTATGCCCCCTACCAAACCCACTCTCCCACCTACCTTTTCCTTTTACCCTCAGGTAACCATTAAACTACCGACTGTGTAACATGCACTTTTTAAAACCTTGCTGAGTCAAGATATAAATCACCTCGCATTCCCCAGAGTTCACTCAAGCTTGATCTGCTCCCTTTTCTTAATAGGACTTTCCTACTTAGTTTATTGTAATTGATGCTACATCCAAGACTCCTGGGTATAACTGGAGTTTTATCTTTTCAGTTTCCTTGAGGCTTTAAGAATCAGTGTAAAATTCAAAGAGAATGTTTTTAGTACTTGGTGTGAGGACACTTCTACTAGGGAAGTTGAAGCTAGCAAAGGCAACTCCAACACACGTGGCTGCCTCGGAGAACCTATACATGGGCCCCCTAAAAGGACAGGCAGGACATCTGCAAAAGCAATTCCACAAGACTAACGTAAAAAAGCTGAAACATCAACTTAAACACGTAATGGAAGAACTGCATTGCATTACCAAGACTGCCTGGCCCTCTCAGGGTTTCTCAGTCCAGCCTTTAGGAGTAATTAATAGCACATGTTCTTTTTATCACTATTTGCTCTGCAACAATCTCTTCCCAACTTTGACCCGGGGCTGCAACTGGAGGAGAAAACCCTAGAAAACTTTGGATCCCTAAATATAAAAACCGAAAAGGAAAGAACGCTGCAAGGGACCACAGTTACAATTTACTAGGTAACCACACCCACCGCATTGCAGAAGCCATGAACTTGGCGGGGGTGGAGGGGAAAGGGGGAGGGGAAGAAGTAGGGCGAGATTAGAGGGGAAATCCGAGAAAGCAAGTCCCCACTGCAGGAGCCGGGAAACCCCCGCAAGGAATTGGCTGAGACCACGACTTCAGCGGTCCGAAGCCCCGGCCTCCCCACCCCCACCCACTGCAGAACTGCTCTCGTAGACACCTCCCCAGGCGGCTCGCAGCCCCGTGGGCGCCAGGTGAGCCTCGCCGCTCCCGGGCTCTCGGCCAAGGCAGGCCAGCCTCGGCCTCCCTGCGCAGGGGTGCAAGGGGAGCGAAGGCAGAAGCATGGGGACCCCGTAGGTGCCCGGGCTAAGAGCAACCTCCTTGGGACGCTCCCTCCTCCTCCCCCAGCGGCTGTGCTGCAGCCCCCGCCAGCGTCTGGGGGAACGCTGCCCCAGTTCAAGAAGGAGACAAGTTACATAAAAGCGGCCGGCCCGCTCCGGAGCGGGGATGCTTTGTGCCAGCGCACCTACCCCCGCACACTGCACCCGGGGACCCGCCCGCAGCACGCCGCGCCGGGCCCCTCCCGCGGGCCGGCCACCAGCCCCAAGCGGCGCCGCAGTGTCGCCGCCCCAGCGCAGCCCGCCTAGCACTCGCCCCCACTCCTCCCAAGGGGTAACTTAGAACATGGCGCCCCGAACGGGGGATTCAGGCAAATTGACCGAGAAAAGGCGCGGGACCGAGTCGCCCTTTTTGGCGAGGGCTCCGAGGAAGGCCCCCCCCCGCCCCCAGGCCGGTGTTCGGGCTCCTCGCACCGGCCCAGCAGATGCTGCAGCGCGGCAGCGGTCCGGGAGGGCACGTCTCCGGGCTTGAGGTGCGGCGCATCGCCTCGGCCCGGCTGGGGTCCCAGCGGGCGGGCAGGCGGGGTCCCGAGTGGGGCCCGGCCGAATGTGGGCTCGGGTGAATCGGGAGACCGTGCGGCGCGGCAGCCAAGCGTCAGCGGAGCAGCCCCGCGCGCCCTGCTCTCCCGGCCTCCGGGGCGTCCTCCGCACCTCGCAAAAGGAAGACCCCCCTGGGATCCCCCCCTGCTTCGGCAGGCAGGAAAGTTACCTCGGCTGGGCAGCGAGCCCGGGCGCGCGGCAGCGTGGGGACCGGCTCGGCGCGCGTCCTCCCGGCTGTGCGCAAGAGGCGCGGGCGTGGGGAGGAAGCCGCAGAGGAAGGCTGAGTGCCGCGGCTCCCCGCCCCCCTTCGCAGGAGACTCCGGCTCGGCGGAGCTGCGACGGGGACACACGCCCAGAGACCGCGCAGAGAAATCTACCTGGTCCTGAGGCGGCTTCCCGGCTGCGGGGGAGGGGGCCACCGCAGGACTTCAGGACTGTTATGCGTAACCGCCTTCTCCAACCTGGCGTCGGGTCAGGATGGGGACAACGCCTCGAGACCGTTGCCAATGGCGGTAGCCTTTAGATGTCACTTAGATTATTGCCCAGGCCTTGTATCTCCTCCTCACCCTTCCCAGATACCGGCCTTTCTGAGTTGGGGGAGGGTGTTGCTGACCTTCAGGTGAGTTATTTATTGACTTTGGGAATACAGTAAAATTTTTTTTTTGAAAGAAAAAAATTCAGATTGGTGGCATCTTGCACAGGATGGACACTCAAGAAATATTAAGTTAATAAGAAAGACTGAATTAAAGGTGCGGTCAGTGGTTTTCTGTCTTTCAGCAGCCTCCTACTCCCCAGGATCTCCCCCTTCCCACCATAAATGTTCATAGTTACAGGTGGTCTCCTAAGCTTCATAGACTAACAGGAAGGCATTACTGATAAAGCTTTACACTGAAGTGGAGACCAGGGGCCTCACACTCTGATTTGTGGGTGACAGAAATTACTCTTGGTCATCTCACAGCTGAGTAACCAAGGCATATTTATTAAAATGTTTAAGATGTTCTCTATATACTCCTAGTTACCCTCCCAGCAGCTCACCAACTCAGTTAAGGAGGGAAAATGGATACATAAAAATTTTGCATTTACTGTTGGTTGTCAAACATGGGATGCAGAATAAATAAATGCCTGTGGCAAAGATTAGTGGGCCTAGTATGTCCCTGGCACTTAGCCTGGGTTTCTAGGACAGGGAAAACAGTAATAGAAAAGGGAGGGGGGCATTTTTCATACATAATGGGAGAGAAGGTTGGAAAATTAGGGTAACTGTTGCTGTGGAGTTTATGGACCGGCATTCTTGTAGGTGTTCTGTTCTGGGAAATTCTGAGTAAGACAGTGTGGCTTACCTCATGTTATAGAGAAAATGACCTATTGACACAGGCAACCACCAGGAACTGATAGGAAAGGACCATGGCGTTGTTCCAAGTACCAAAGGTAATAGCAAGGGCCTGAACTGTCTTTGAAATAACAGATAAAGGTGGTAGTCCAAATATGGGATGATATATAAGGAGGTCTCCTGTATTAATTTCCTATCAGGGCCACATGAGTTATATACTATACACATATTACATTTGTACTTATAGGACTGTGTGTGTGTTGCATATGAGATGTGTGCATGAAGAATGGATTTCTATTTCTTTTGCTTGTGCATACTAAAGTGCATTCCTTTAAAAGGACTTGAGGGAAGCCGGGATGGCTCAGTGGGTTAAGCGCTCACTTTGCAGCCCCGGGACCAAGGATTGAATCCCGCCCCAGCCACGGCCCGTGAGGAGTGCCCCCAGTTCAGTTCTCACTGGGGTGAGACCCCAGCCCAGTTCCTGTCCTGTGCAGCCCCGCCCACCTGTGGAATGAAACTATGTGGAAAAACCAATGATGTGCAACTATGGAGACTGTTCTGGGCCCTCCCCCTTCTCTCAGTTTCTGTCTCTGTATCTCTCGCTTTCTGTCAAAAACAATAAAAATAAAAATAAATCTTAAAAGGACTTGAACAAATTGTATTGTTTACCACAAACATTGAGTTGGTATTATCATTGGGACACACAGATGGTTTCATATTTTCATTCATTTTATTGCCACATTTTTGCTACCTTTTTAATTAAAAGCAAACTGTCTTCAGGATTCATGAATCAGGCTTTCTCGTGATGGAGAAAAGCAGCCATAGTATATGAATGTCTGTTTTCTTGGGAGAAAATGTTGGAGTACTAAACATAATTTCTTTAAAAGTTAGAAGTACTTAGTTAATTATCCTAATGTTCCATGAATTCAAAATTTGAAGTAAAAATTATACAGCTTCATAGTTTAATAGTAAATCTGGGAAACAATTACTGTGAAACCTTTTTAGTCTTATCCACAGCTCTCTCTTATTCTTTTTTGTTTTTCTGAGCACAGATATGGAAAAAAGAAATGCCATACAAAAACTCAAGAGCAGTGCACAGGGCTGTCAGTAACTTGCATCTCTGTAATACACTCTTTTCCTTCTATCTTGTTAACATCCTGTAGGAGCCCTCTTAGTCATCTCTGTCTCCCCACAGTGCCTCACTGTGTACATTGCAAGCCAAGCACTGAACATTTTTGCTAAACGAATGGACGGCAAATCATGCACTAAGTTGTCACTTTAAGGGTTCACCTTCCATGTGTATAAAAGAAAGGATTGTTTCTAAAATTCCTTATACCTCAGAAATACTAGGGTTCCATAAAATAAAAAGACATTATCACGTCTTAATACCTGCCAAGTGAAAGCCATAATGAAAAACCTATTTTAACTCTCATGAGGAAATAAAATAATGAGCTCTTTTACTTGGAAAAGGGAGAGAAATAAAGGTAGAAAGCAAGGGGATGATACCATTACAGTTGGATTTGCTTTCTTTCATAAAAGCCTAACTTCTCCCTACATCCCTCTTACTTCCAAAAACAAAGTCACTGTATCCCCAGAGAATTCTTTATTCTTGTCAGTGTATAACCCCTCATGGTACTTTTCCAGTAAGTTACAGAGAAGTAGTTCTTGGTTCCAGGGAATGCCTTTCACACAGTGCAAGAGTTAGTTCAGATTTTATGTGAGAACTCAATCAGATTTCTAGTTTAATATGTCCCTGTGGCAAACAATAAATTAATGAAACCTGGGGAAAGATTCGGTGACTCCAGCCTAGTCTCAGGATGCTTGTACTGGTCTCCACCACCATACTAAGGCTTACCCTACAATGCTAATATTAAGTATATGGGTTTCCTGAAGTTGCTTTCCTGTATAATATACATCACCAAAGACCAACAAGATGTCCAGCATTCTAGCCATGGTACAGAGAAAAGGAGCACAACTAACTTTAGGTAAGGTATGTGTGTAACTTCATCCCAAGCTGTAGGGATAGGATTCCTTGTGAACTTTCATTGAACCACGAGTGTCCATAGTATATTGACTTATTGGTACTCTGCTACCTAAAGAGTAATGATAACTCCAACTTGATAGTCAAGGCATGAGCAGAATTTGCAGGTTGTAGTATAGCCCTGTTGTCAGCCTCATTGACAAGATTCCAGAGAGACAAAAGGGAGAATCTGTCCCATGAGCCCATTGGACCTTTCCCCTCAAATAGGATTGGAAAAATGTTGAAGCTTGACCAAACCCTACAAACATTATTCTAACAAGCTGTGTGATGCTCATTTGGCCCCTTTGACAATCTCAGACTATCCTTCCCTAAAGCATTATGATATTTAAAAATGTTCCCATATCCTTTAATCCTTAAAGTTAACTGTTTTCCACCTAAGATGCCTTAGTAAGACGTTAACACTTGCAGTAACTAGTTGAGGTCTATTCTATGCTGAGTATCATGTGAGGCTCCTGAATTGCATATCATGTCCTTGAAATCAGGACACAAAGTCTTCAGCCACAGTGTTACCAGGGATGGTAAATAAGAGCAATACAGGGATGAATGCATAATTCAAAAGCAACAAGCTAATTCTTCTGAAACAAAAATTCATGTAAGAGTTTCTAGGTTCTAAGAATAGTGTCAAGTTTGCAGCTCATTAAGGCTTCCAGATGTTCTCTTTATTCTGGGTACCTATCCATCATTTCAGGCATCTGTATACATGCAGAACACGGATGCAAAATGAAATTTGAAAAAAAAAACAACCCACACAAATAAGTACAAATGCAGCACAAAATGTACCGAAAATATGTATGTATGAGAGGGTGCAAGTTTAGACATGCTAACACATTTTTAAAAATCATTCCTATTCATCAAAATTCCATTGTTTGCCTCCTTTCTCTCTTTGTACTCTTATAAAAATAATTAGTCATAAAGACAGGACCAATACATATTATATAAGTTTCAATGTATTAAAAATGCACCCTTATTAAATTATTTTTTGCTTCATTTCTGGTAAATTTGAGAAATAAACCTCAGCACTTTTAAACAGAATCATTTCTAACAAAATTCCAAGGTTTATTCTAATCCTCAGTTCTTTATAAAATTTAAAAGCTCAATAATTCTTCCATTAAGTAAAAATAGAAATCCATTAAGAACATTCTATATTTGGGCATGTTATACATAATGGCAAAAATATAAAGAACGGAAGTTGGTAATCTGTAATATTACTAAATTAAACTCCCAAGCTTTTTACCACCTGAGACCACATTGGTATCCCAGATAATCATAGGCTTATTCCAAGACACTTGACATTTTAATCATTTCCCACAAAAAAAGACATAAAGTAAGTACCTGTATGACTCTCAGTCTCCTGTAAAGTTGTAAACAATCCTAACCAGCTATTATATTTTATTCTAACAATAACAAGAGTTAACTGAGAAGGAAAAAATGGGTAATAAAACATTCAAATGTCTGGTTTACTAACTTGTTGATTCTATCTACAACAAGCTTGTCCAACCTGCCGCCCATGGCCCAGGACAGTTTTGAATGCAGCCTAACACAAATGTGTAAACTTTCTTAAAACATCATGAGATTTTTTTGTAACTTTTTTTTAGCTCATCAGCTATTGTTAGTGTTAGTGTATCTTATGTGTGGCCCAAGACAATTCTTCCTATGTTGCCTGAAAAATGGCTTTGTTTTTGCTGCTAAATTTGTTTTCTGTTTTCCGTCACTTCTTTTGTTTTTCATTTCCATGTTCAATTGCCTAACTATACATGCTTACTTTAACAGTGTGGGTACAATCTGAAAATGTGATTCTACTTTAATCCACAGTGTCTAGATCATTCTGGGAAGCAATGAAAATGTCATCTAGAATATCTGTATCCCTTGAAATAAATCTGGCATTTAATAGGTCAAAGCCATTTTAAAGAAAGCCTCTGCTATTTACTCTTTCCTGTTCAAGATGTTTAACGAGGACTTGTCAGAACATCAGGGGAGGGCTTATTTGGAGATAATACAAATGAGGACACCAGTTTCTCAATCCAGGTTGTTTGTGAAGAGTTTATGTTTTATATTTCCAGGTAAATATAAAAGTTTTAAAATAAAACTGTTCACACTATTCAGATTAATATCACATGGAGAGTGTGTTAACAATGTAGATTCTTGGTTCTAACCCCAGAATAAGCAAATCAGAAGCTCTAGGGTGGGTTTCAGAGGGCCGGTACTTTTAAAAAGCTCCCCAGGTGATTTAGTATCACACTCAAATCACACACTAACCTAGGTGACCAGTGTAAAAAAATAATCACACAGGTGACAAAGTTGGTGTATTACTCATATATTTAATGAAAGTTGGAACACAGAAAAATGGTGAGAGGACAGTCCCCTTCAGCCATATAAGTGAGCTGAACTGAAGGGAGCTTACACTACAACACTCAGCACACATTTTGCAAGATTTATTGCTTGGATCCTGTCACTGTATGCATCAATTTGCAACAGCAGTTCATTAGCAGTAAGTATAGTAATAAATAAGAATGAAAGATTGTTCTGTACCCAATTCCAACAATAATTGGATTAGGTGCCCACTTATTGAAGATTGCAATAACACTACAATTCTGACCTCAGTTTCCAAGTGCCCAAAACATCTTTACAAAGTTGCCAAGGAATGCCTCATTAAAATGGAAAATGGAGAACTAATTGCTGGCCATTTTGGTTAAGTTGGGAATTTGACTATCAAAACCCCAGCAAACAGAGTTTACATTAGTAACACCATTTGGTATAATATACATGTGCTAATAGGCATCCCCTGAAATGTTGAGTGAAAACTAGTGAACCAAATTAAATAAATTTACCAGAGGCTACCTACTCTTAAGCACAACATGAGGAATTTTGTTTCAGAAAAACAATATCCTTAATCCTATTAACTTTTGTTCATTTTATAGGTCTTATATTTTTCATATCAATTTGTAAGGTTATTTTGGTTTTATAGTTGATAATACCTATAGCATGATAAACTTAAATCTCATTTTACATCTATGCATATTGAAATAACAAAATAAGGCAACATGGGGGACACCAGAAATATTTTCTTTCATTAGAGAGATGTTAATGAATGAGATTTCAGTTTAATAAAATGAGACGGCCATTCTAATATGGAAACACATGGCCTTAGGAGTCAGTGTGCTTTCCAGCTAGAATGTTTAAGGGATAGATGCCTGGTGACATCGGTCAGTATGGCCCAGAAGAGATTTCTCTATCAGGTGGGCCCTTCATTAACATCATATTTAATGTCCTATCCAACTCTGAGATAAAATATTGTCCAAGTGTTTTCTTCCCCAGAACCAGGGCTTGCCCACAATTCTTCACTGTTGAGGTAGCAACTCAAATGTTGATTTCATTAAGATACACTGATTATATATATATATATATATATATATATATATACATACATACATACACATACACACACACACACACACACACACACACACACACACACACATATATGTGTGTGTGTGTTATTAAATAGCTTACAGAACTATTCTGTAGAGATTAATCTGTCATTGATGTGGTGCTTTTTCTCCATAAGTCTGAAGGCAATTTTCACTACCTTTTTCCCACCCATGTCTTCTCTAATCCATCCACTGTAATCTACCTGCCTCACCCTTGCTCTAGACCTTCCTTTATCTCTGAGCAAGGTTTGACTAAGTTGCCTTTGGTAGATGGGCGTGATGTTGTTTGAGTCAAGGTATAAAGATTCCAGATGGGAAACCACTATAATTCTAAGCCCTTTTTTGAAATTTTCCCAGGTGTTCCAAAGCCCTCCCAGCATCAAGCAGGCATACATTTACCATATTACATACACAAGGGCTGTCCGAGAAGTATTCAGCCATGTAATTGTTTTCATTATATTAACAATGGCTAAATTTTTCTGCACAGCCCTCATATGTTCATGAATGCCATTAGGGCTTAATGAACAGAATTCTAGATGATATCTTATAATTGTTTTGTGTCCTTGAGCAAATTTCAGCATCTGTTGATATCAATATCCACTAAAATACACCTTCCTTTTCTGTTTTATTAGAATTGTGTGGTGGTTCTCACCATGGTTGTGTATTAGAAGACTCACTTGGGGAAACATTTTAAAAAATGCAATTGAAGTTAATTATCATGGCTAGGTGATAGATACATATGGACTTATAATGATTCTCTCTACTTTGTGTACATTTGAAGTAATTCATAATAAAAAATTGAAAAATAATTTAAAAGGACTAATTTTTGAGATCTACATACAACCAACTAGATCACAACCTCTGGAGAGTGAAGTCAGGGCATCAATGTTTTTTAACATTTCCCTAGTGATTATTAACATTCCCCAAAGAAGAGTAAAAAATGACTAAAGCACAAAATTAAACTGAATATTAGAAATCCCTCAAAAGAAGAATGCCATAAAAGTAAATATTAATAGCAACCACCTACTTCTATCTTTAAACAAGTACCTGAAGTACCTGATAGAAGCCACTGGACTGAACATGCATGCACCCATTACCCTTTATGAAGCTAGTGGTATTTTAAACACATGTTCAGTTTCCTTGGCAGTGCCTACTATCAGATTTATTTCACACTCTGTCAGGGAAACCTATTACTGTATTTGGCTGCCCATTTTATTGTTATGTGTCAATAAAATGCTGGCATATTTAACAACAGGCATAAAGAACTCTTAACACACTAAATATATCATGACTAGAATTTTCACAACTCTTCAAACAACCCAAAGAAAAAAAATCATTCATGTTTTATTCCAAGTTGCTGTGTTATGTAGAGAAAATACTCTTGAGCATTCATGATTGTCTTAGGTGATAATTAATAGAATGCTCCAGCATGTAGGTAGAGGGGTCTGATCAGGAATCGTCTCGATTTTCTGGTCAAGATGGTAGAGTAGGCAAACTCTGTGCCTACTCTAGAGGTAAGAGGTAACTCCTCTTACAAGCACATAAAAATTACAACTAAACTACAGAACAAGCATCATTGAGAATCACCAGAAGTCTAGAGGAATTGAAGCCCTACAACTAAAGATATACAGAAGAAGCCACCTTGAGACTGGTAGAAGGGGCAAAGATGCAGAACAGGCTGGTTTCCATACCCACATGTGACCATTAAAAATCAGGATGGATCACTACATTGTAGATGTCCCTGTGAGGAGTGAGGTGGTCCTAGCTCCACTCCGAGACCCTCATCCAAGGGTTCCAGTGCCAGGGAGAAAAGTCCTTGTAACTTCTGGCTGAAAAAACTAGTGGAGATTATGGCTGAGTGAGATCAGGGTGGCTGCATTCCCTCACACAGATTTACTCACTGACAGACTCTCTTGCTCTGAGCTCCAACAATGGGGAAGCAGCTCAAAAGGGGCCAGGGACATATGGGAGGAAGTGGATTATCTGGTTTCAGGGCAAGGGCTGGAGAGGCAGCTTTCTCCTGGATAGAGGAGCTGGCAGAAGCTATTGTTTCTTTGTTGGGCACTCCCCGATCCTGGCATGCAGATGCAGGTGGCCCCCATATCTGAGCCTCCATCAACCTGGCTAATACCATTTGATCAGCCCATCATGGTAATTTCTTGAAACCCTGCCTCACCTAACTTATGGGCCCATCCAAGCCACTATCAGTTGCTTTTCTATACAAATGTCTTGTCTTGGTGCACATGGCAGACTTTCCCAATGTTTTCAAAGGCTCACAAAACCCAAACAAGTAGCATCTGGTTTCACCCCATACCTCTGGTGAAGCAACCCTAGGCGTGGCACTAGTGGCAGCTGTCTTTGGTTCATGGCTTAGCCTCTTGAGGCATCTCCAAGCAATTATGGCTGGCAGATATCTGCATATTGTTTTGTGGCTCATGCCACATGGCCCTAGTCAGGGCAGAGGCTGTGGCTGAACATGGCCTGCAGTGGGTCCCCTCCCAGGAGGCCCTGGGCCTTACGGATCTGGTGGCCAGCTTTTAACAGAGCTGGAGCACCACTTGGCTGCCTCCAAGGATGACATACATAAAGGGCAGACTGGGCAGTCACCAGAGGCCTGCTAAAGTAAATCCTGTTCTGTAGGGTCAGCCCTGGCACTATAGCTCCACCACTGTAGTCATGGCCAGTCCTTACAACCAATCAGCACAAGGGTCAATCCCTCCCATTGACACGTGAATGACAACCAAGACTCAATAGAAGGCACACACAACCCACACAAGGGACACACCTGCAGCACCCAGCTCTTGGGCACGGGGAGATTGTGCCGCTGGGCCCCACAGGACACATACTACATAAGGTCACTCTACTAAGACCAGGCATAACAGCCCTACCTAAGACAGAAACAAACAAAGGAAGGCAGCCACAATGGGGAGATAAATATATTCCAAGTAAAAGAATGGAAAAAAGCTCCAGAAAAAGAACTAAACAAAATGGAGACAAGCAATCTACCAGACTTAGATCTCTAAACACTGATTATAGGGATGCT
Organism: Craseonycteris thonglongyai; assembly: GCA_004027555.1. Classification (NCBI taxonomy): domain Eukaryota; kingdom Metazoa; phylum Chordata; class Mammalia; order Chiroptera; family Craseonycteridae; genus Craseonycteris; species Craseonycteris thonglongyai. Next base: position 24,869 of record PVKE010015659.1, read on the forward strand.
GAAGAATCTTGGGGAAAACTTTAAGAAAGAGATAGGAAACACAAAAATGAAAATAGAAAACATAAAAAGAAACAAGCCATAAGTAAACAATACAATAACTGGAATGAAGGATACATTACAGGGACTCAGCAGTAGATTAGACAAAACAGAGGATCAAATCACCGATTTAGAAGATAAAGTAGCAGAAAACACCCAATCAGAATGGGAAAAAGAAAAAAGAATCCAAAAAAAATGAGGATAGTTTAAGGGACCTCTGCGACAATATCAAGCATACGAACATACATAACTTTGGAGTGCCTGAAGGAGAAGAGAGACAGTAAAGAATTGACAAACCTATTTGAAGAAATAATGACAAATATCTTCCCTCACCTGAGGAAGAAAATAGACATACAAGCAGGGGAAGCTCAGAGAGTCCCAAACAAGATGAACACAAAGAGGGCTACACCAAGATACATCATAGTTAAAATGCCAAGGATTAACAACAAAGAGAGAATCTTGAAAGCAATAAAGAGAAGTTAGTCACCTACAAGGGAGTTCCCATAAGAATGTCAGCTGATTTCACAACAGAAACGTTTCAAGCCAGAAGGGATTGGCATGAAACAGTGAAAATAATGAAAAGCAAGGACCTATAACTGAGATTCCTCTACCCAGCGAAGCTATTACTTAGAATCGAAGGACATATAAAGAGCTTCCCAGACAAGAAAAAGCCAAAGGAGTTCATCACCACCAAACCAGTATTACAAGGAATCGTAGAGGGACTTCTTTAAAATGAAAAAACAAACAAACAAAAAATATGAACAATATGAATAATAAAATGGCAATAACTACATATCTATCAATAATTACTTTAAGAATAAATGTATTACATGCTCCAATCAAAAGATAGGATGGCAGAATGGATAAGAAAAATAAGACCCTTACATATATGCTGCCTATAAGAGACTTACTTCAGATCTAAAGACACAGGAACCAAAAATAAAGGGATGGAAAAAAGATATTTCATGAAAATGGAAACAAACAAAAATCTTGTGTAACAATACTTACATCAGATAAAATAGACTTTAAAAGAAAGACTATAACAAGAGACAAGAACCCAGTACACTTCTGGGTATTTATCTGAAGAAACCCCAAATACTACTTTGAGGAGGCAAGTGCATCAATATGTTCATTGCAGCATTACTTACAGTGGTCAAGATGTGGAGGCAGCCTGGGTGTCTGTCAATGGATGAATGGATAAAGAGGAGGTGGTACTAGTATATAATGAAATATTACTCAGCCATGAAAAGGAATAGGTTCTTGCCATCTGCAACAGCATGGATTATGCTGAGTGGAGTATGTCAGACAGAGAAAGACAGATGCAATGTGATTTTGCTTATATGTGGAATCCAAGGAACAAAAGAAACAAGCAAATAAAACAGAAAAATACTCGTAGAGACAGGTATTATTTTGATGGTTGCCAGACGGGAGGGGTGCGGGCAGGGTGAGTAAAAGGGGAAGGGATTAAGTACAAACTGGTTGTTACATGGTAGTCATGGAGATGTAGGGGATAGAATAAGAAAGATAGTCAGTAATGTAAGAACTATGTATGGTGTCAGATGGGTACTAGATTTGGCAGGGTGATAGATGGAATGGGACTTGGGGGGCGGGTTGAGAAAGGTGAAGGGATTAAGAGGTACAAATTGGTTACAAAATAGTCATGGGGATGTCAAATAAGGCATAGGGAATATAGTAAAAAATATGATGATAACTATGTATGGTACCAGGTGGGTAAGAATACTCATCAGGGGAATCACTTCTTAAATTATATATACATCTAACCACTATGCTGTACACCTGAAATTAATATAACATAACACTGAGTGTCAATTGTAATTGAAACATGAAAAAGGGGGAGAAAATACAAAGGAGAATAAGAGGCTCAAATTTCCAGGTATAAAACAAATAAGTCACAGAGATGTAATGTATATATAACACAGTGAATATAGCCAATACATTGTGGTAGCGTGGTACAGTGTCAGTAAATTGCTGGACTTATAGCGATCATGTCTTTAGGTATATAAATGTTCAACAACAATGGTAGGCACCTGAAATTAATATATTATTGTACATTATATTCTAATAAAAATCTTAATAACAAATTTATGTATAAATAAATAATGAATTGGAACTAGTGATTTTCTCCCTGGGGTGTTCAGGCATTGAGATTTTATACCATGGGATCCAGGGATCACAGTGTTTACTAACTGTCAAATTTTATTGAGCATTTACCTGTGCAAGGAACTATTTTATGAGCTACTTTGTGACAATACCTTGTTTTAGCATCACAAGAACACTGTGGGATAGATTCTGTGATTGTTCTTATTTTAAAGCGGAGTAAATGAGGCAGAAACACATTCAACAATGGGTCCAAGTTTATATGGATATGACCAGTAGAGCTAGGATACAAATTTGGGTGGTCTGACTCTAGAACTAGATGTATAAGGCCTCTAACTACACAATCAAATATACTCCTACAATTTAAGGTGACCAGATTTTAACATTGGTAAAGCGGGACACCATTGACCGGAGGGGAGGGGATTCTTGATTAAAAATTTGGTCTATCTCCCGCCATTCCCTAGCTTGTCGTGCATTCTTTCCAAAAATCGGGACTTTTTTAAAATGCCGCGGGACATGGGACAAATTGTTAAAAATCGGGACTGTCCCGCCAAAAGTGGGATGTCTGGTCACCTTATCCTACATATATACATGACATGTGTATATTTGGTTAAATCTCACGAAATTGCCAACATTCAGTTGGTTTTCAACTTTCAAAAAGAGTAATTTTCTATATAATCAGGTACTGGAATGACAAAACTTTGCATTAACTAGGAGTGCAGAGAAGCATTGAATTCAGGAATGATGACTTCTACTCTCATGGACATATTAGAGAACAAAAGAGGTTCTCTGAGAAGTCTCTAAGAAAGAATACTCAGGTTGTAGTCTAAGAAGCTACTAAAAGAACTCAAGACAAATGTTAATAGAATTCTAATAATTATTAGCTTTTATTTAGTACCTATGTCCCATGCACTATTTTAAGAGCTCCCTATGTATATTATCTCTTTATTCCTTACAGTTTTATAGAGCAAGAATTGTGATAATCCACATTTTACAGATAATAAAACTGAGGTTACTGAGCAGACAAGTAACTTGTTCCTGGTCACACATTTGTGAAGTAGTGGGACCAGGAAATTTTATTTTGGAAACTTCTCTTACCACAATGCTAAGTTCCTACAGAGTGCCATATGTTCAGTTGGAAGTTCCTCTACAGAAAAGGGGATATTAAATTAAAAAAGCTGTACTAGAAATGGAATCCGCGTGTAAATACATACCTATTTTACTAAAAAGAGCATTCTACTATTTACAGTTTGAGAAAAAGTTCAAAGGAGAATGCTCTAATCCATTAGTAAATCCTAGTGGCTCTATCTTCAAAATACATCCCAAATTGGACCCACTGCACCACACCCACTTCTCGCAGTCTGGTACAAGCTCTCACCACCCCTTGCCTGGGTTCCTGCAACAGACTCATCACATTTCTCTCCTCTGCAACCCTCAGCCCTTGACAATCCTTTTTCAAACAAAAGATATTGTGATCCTAGTAAAACAAACCAGATCATGTCGCTAGTGTTCAAAGCTTCAGACCTGCATCATTATCCTTGCTCCATCTAACCCTATGGTTCTACCACTTCTATAGCCATACTCCCTGCCGAGCTCACTCTGGCCTCCTTGCAGATCCTCATACAAGCCAGGCACATGATACCTTCAGTTTCTCTTCCATACACTAACTCCTTCACCTTTATATCTGCGCATATGTCCCCTTTGCACAGGGGTCTACCCTGATGACCTTATTGAAGGTTGTAACAGGGTCACCCAGCATGACTATCCCCTTATTCTACTCTAGCCTCTCTCCCTCCTTTTTTTTTTATCACTTAATATACCTATTATTTCCTTGTTTATTATGTTTATTGTCTGTCTCCCACTATTCTCGATGTAAGTTGCACATGGACAGGGTTTCTAGGCTCCTATTGGCCAGGTGTCCCAGCCACTTGGCATAGGAAACACTTTTGTTATGTGTCTGTTGAATGAAAGAATGAAGAAAGCAGTGGGTATTATAAAATATGAGATTGGAGAGAAGAATGACTAGAGGGATAGAAAGTACAGAATTAAAAAGTTAGGTTGCCCAGGATTGGGATTAGACACCAGAAGGAAGAGGTTCCAAAGGAAGAAACACTAAGAATTTGATACATGATAAAAATGTGTGCATACTTATGTACAATATACCTCTTCCAGATCCACTAGTGACTAGTGGAACTGAATTGGGCAAAGTGTCCCAGTAACCCCCACCCTCAACCCTGAACCAACATGGCTGATACCAGCAGGGAACATCTCCTAGCACATCCTCAGAGATGAAAGGAAAGAATGTTAAAGCCAACCCATTTCAAATGCCACTGGGTCATTTCTTAACACCGGAGTGGATTTAACGAGCACTTATCTTCTCAGGACAAAAGAAAATATGACAGGATCCAAGTAGGACCCTCTTTACTCATTTGTACAAACAACATAAATGACCACTGCAATGGAAAATGTCAGGTCAACTGATGCAGAAGTGTCTAGGCCAATACTATTTTTCATATCAATTGTTACCATAGTGACATTTAGCAAAGACCAGGCAGGTGAATTTTTAAGAGGCTGTTGGAGGAAAAGAAGTTGCAAACAACCCTCCATCTTCATAAATCACTCTTATCCCACTCATTCCCATTAAATGGTTCACTTCTTTTGATTGCACTTGGTCTGCCCACGAAAGATGAGTTTTAGATTCTATCCTTCTAGGCTTGACGCCTAAACTGTGTTTTTCCATTTGGTCTGTGTTAAGGTTTTATTCAGTGATTCAGTGCCTTTTCAAGTCACCAGGTTCCTTCATCTGCCAAAAACGTCTCCTAATCCCCAGCCTCTTCTTCCACCAGGGCACTCAAGCTCTAAGGTTTCCCATGCCCTGGTTACCCTCTAGAAGTGCCTATGTGGATTCCCATTGCCAACTTTATGCAACAGCCATACTTCAAACAAATATTAGGAGATAGAGACCCTTAAATACTCCCTCCACTCCCTCCTAGATTGTACGCTCTGTGAGGGCAGCAGATATCTCTTACTCATATTTGTACTTTCCAGTATGAATAGCATGGCACATTAACCCTAGAAAACAAACAAACAAACACCTGATAAAACTCCTAAAACGAGGTCCTAGAGAGCTTAGTAAATGACACCATCAAGTCCCAGCCACGCAAGTTAGAAGTCCTGGTGTGCTCCTGCCATCTACTCTCCCTCAACCCCTTCATCAGATGACCCGGTCCTTTTTATTTTCCCTTAAACTCCTGGAACTGTCCACATCTCCCTGTCCCTGCCCTCCACCCCACAACAGTGACCTCTCGTCTCTGATCCAGTTCTCCTGACATGAGTGAGTGCTCAGAAACACAAGGGTGATGCTATGGCCCTCTGCTTGGACCTTTCCCAGAGCATGGACGACACCCTCTAAGGTAGCCTCCATGCCCTGAGGTCTCTCTGGGTTTCTGAAACTTGTTGCCTTCCTCCGCTCTGGTCAGATTGGCCATCTTTCAGTTCCTTTTTCTCAAGTTCCCTAACATAGGTCACATATCCTCATCAAGGCCTCCGGCAACACCGGTCCCTCTGCTTTCCAGCGTTGCCACCACGGCAACTGTGCCTTGTGTTTGTGATTATTTGATAAAACGCTATCTCCCTTCACTACACACAAGTCCTAATCCAAGATTAGGGTTGCTTCTGCTCACCACTGTGTCACCCCAACTAGCATACCTCCTGACATGTATGTGAATATGATAAATGATAACATCAACGGACTGTCCTTGTCAGAAGGGGTACAATCCATAATGGTTAGGTATCTGCCTGCGCAGTTGGTAGTGAGGGGTTTGCTACCTCTGCTGGATACAAAAGAAACAACAGATTCATAGACCCCAAATCAACAAGGCATTGTGGATCTTGGACATGTATGTAAGGCTCACAGTTGGCACTTAAATATTTATCCATACCATTTACAAACAGAGGCAGAGAAGGAACCAAAACTTGCCACTTTTCCTAGCTGTGACCAGAGTAGGAACATCTGGAGTTTGAAATGCTGCCTCTGAAGGACAGAGTGTGATGCAACTGTCCCACAGTCCAGGGCATCAGCCTGTGAACATCCCTCCTGAGTCATATTTGCTGCTCTGTATGTCAGTGATTAATCATGGCAGAGAAATTAAAGGGCCGAAGAGACATTTGTATGGAAATTGGGGATGGATGGATGGAAGGAAAGCCAGGCAGACAATGAGTCTCTGTCCGCCCCGGCCTGGCATGGTGTACAGCACAGGAGGCCTGGAGTCAGCTCTCCATTCCTCCGAGCCCAGCGCCCTTAACCTTGGCTTGGGCCACGTTGCTTCATCTCCTTTTACTTGCTCTCTCCTTTCTAAATGGACTAAACCTGCTTCAAGAACCACTAAGAGGATTAAATGAAATAATTGATGTAAAAAGCACTTAATGGGCTCTAAGTGTCATATAACAGTGTGTTGCAGTTACTACGCGAGCTCACAGTAATACCACTTGGTTGCTCTGCTCAGCTGGTGCAGCCCGAAGCACCCTGAGCCTCCCTCCTTCTGTCTCACCTGGGTGGGCTCCACGAGGCAGAAGCCCAGCAGGGGTGCCCTTGAGAACCAACCCACTCGACAAAGTGAAGGAGGATGGCTCTCGAGTCTTGGGAAGTGTTTGAACTCGTAAATCCACTTCACAGAGATGCCGGGAAGAAGCAGCCAGGAGGCCCTTAATAGCTAATCATCAGGGACTGCTGACTTGATTCCGCTGCCTGATAGAAAAGGCATTAAGTGTAGGAAATCTGGGGAAGCCAGGATGGCTCAGTGGGTTAGACACTCACTTTGCAGCCCCAGGGACTCAGGATCAAATCCCGACCCTGACCTGTGCGGACCCATGTGCTGAACTGGGGAGTGCCCCCAGTTTGGTTCTCACCGGGGTGAGACCCTGGCCCAGTTCCTGCCCTGTGCAGCCCCGCCCACCTGCGGAATGAAACTATGTGGAAAAACCAATGATGTGCAACTATGGAGACTGTTTTGGGCCCTCCCCCTTCTCTCTGTCTCTGTATCTCTCTTTCTCTCTCTCTCTCTCTCTGTCAAAAACAATAAAAATAAATCTAAAACAATAAAAAGTGTAGGAAATCATATCTTCTTGGAGATAACAGGTCACGCATTTTTAAATAAACACAAAAGGACTTATACTATTTTAGCGTGTGTGCTGGTTCTAATGCTCATATGTTCCTCCCCACAGCTATGCAGCCATTACTGAAAGCATTTTTAAGGCACTTATTTGAGAAGTTCTCTCAAGAGCACATGGGAATCACTTAAAAAACTGCAAATACTCATGTTGTTGAAGATGGATAGTTATTTTTTGTTTGTTTTGTTTTATTTTTTGAAGGAGACAAAATAATTTAGCACCAGGCTAATGAATAAGGAGGTCAACTAGGGTCAGAGCCATTGGACATTAAAAGCAAAACAAAACAAAACCCTGAGTTTTAACTATAAACACATCCAACTGAATTCTTAGAATAGTTGAATGTGCTAGTTTAGAAGGAAGTTCAAAAAGTAATTCCAAAATGATTTTGAGCTACAGAACCATCTCTGTTCATGATCATTTACTGTGTGCTTACTATCTGCCATGCACTTTATAAATACTTTATATACACTCTCTCATATACAATTCAGAAAACCCCTGGTTTATTATACCCATCTTACAGATGAGCAGTTACGCAAGTGACCAAGGTCACTAACAAGTAAATGGTAGAAAAGCACTTGTCTGCATAGAGGAATGTACTTGAAAATCTCCTCTACAAGAATACAGCATTCCTTTAAATGAATGCGTTCTGATAATTTTTTTAGTCATTTCTGGCAACATGGATGGACCTAGAGACCATCTTATTAAGCGAAATAAGTCAGACTGAAAGAATCAGGAAACACATGACCTCACTTATAGGTGGAATATAAAAGTGAAAGTAACAAAGTCACAGAGACCTATGGACACACTCAATAGCTTGGTGATTGCCGGAGGGAGGGGGAGGATGGGGGAGGGAGAGAGGGAGGGATGGTGGGAGAGGGCACCAGCATTATGGACACACTCAATGGTTTGGTGGTTACCAGGATAGGGGGGAG
>PVKE010015660.1:0-33122 GCA_004027555.1 Craseonycteris thonglongyai
AACATTTTTTTTCAAACAAACAAAAGAAGTGATCAATATTTGTTTTACCCATGATGTTATCAGACACTGAAAAAAAAAAAAAGATGCTGCTGAATAACTTTTATCGCATATTTTTCATACATTTTTCAATGTGGCATTACTGAGAAGCCTTTGTTGCCTACTACACAACCTGTCCTAACCCAGATCATAATGGGTGAGGATGTCAGTATTTCAAAAGCACTTTGTCATTTCAGATAATATAGGAAAAGAAGTAGAATTTTTAAAGGTTGGTTGCCTTTCCATATGTTGCATTAGTAATCCCATATTTATCTGGTCAATAAGCTGAACATTATTAAAATGAGTTCATTCTTGAATGCTTCATGTTTCTCCCAGTGTTGTGATTATTCATGAACATAATTACAGAAAAAAATTATAGAAACATTATTGAATGTCAGGTGGAAATAGTTGATCATTTTCTAGAAATATGAAAATATAATGTTATAATTTTATATTGTTAAATCAATATATTATGTTCATAATATATTACATAATTGCCAGCTTTTATTATAGTATTTATTAGCTAGTAACTTAAATGTCAGTAAAATCACTTTTTTTACATCATTTATTGGGTTATCATTTTTAGATGCTGCATTAACCATTAGTAAAACTATCTTTAAAAAAAAAACAGGCCATCTAAATATTTTAATGAATTTTATATGACTTTATCAAATCTCATGAAAATATAGTAGGAAATTTTTATTGTCTGTCTTAATAAAATACATTTTGGTCATATTTTCTACTCGGTTATAAAGTATCCATAAGAATAATGACTATTTTGGGGAAACTAATGTGGTCTATGCTGTCTTGGTTGATTGTTCTAGGTTATTTTAAGAAAAAGTTTCACTATTTTGTAGAAATTTAGTTTTGTAAATTTGGAAGTGCAACGCTATGTACAACTTTACATTTAAAAAATGCTGGATATTAGAGTTATTTTGCTATATTTTTTCCTATTCTAAATTGGGGATATTTTTCTCTACTTATACACTTCTTTCTTTAGTTTGCCTTTGAAGTAATGAGATGACTTTGTTAAACAAACAAAAACAACTGATCTCTTAATGTTAAAACCGTATTCCATGAACAAAACGTGCATTGGAACTTCCTGGTCACCACTTGGACATTACGCTGCTACTCCCCGAATCGAAACTCTAATGCAGATTTGTGATAAATAATGAATATTTTGTTATTCTCATTATCAATAATTCATTATCTAAGAATACTAAAGTTATAACTATGAATAGTTGCACTTCTTTGTTAGCAATGATTTTAGAAGAAACATTATCACATATTCAGATGAAGGCAAACATCTGTAAATACGTGTAATCTCACGTCTTTTTTTCCTTTTGTCTCTGTCTCATGCTCATTATCTTTTGTCTTCTTACTGCTTCAGAATTTATTTTCAGTTATTTTTCCAATTTCAATTTGTATTTTTTTAAAGACTGTGTTTTCCTCAGAGAAAATATGTTGTTTTGGCATATTTCCCCTGTGTGTTTCTGGCAGATTTTCTTACTGTCTCATTCGGGAAAACTGGGTTTTCCCCTGGACTCCCACTTTTTCATTACACTTTGCTAAGATGTTCTTTGCTTTTTCTCTCTCTTTCTTCCTCTCTCTCTCTCTCTCTCTTTCTCTCTCTCTCCTCTCTCTTTCTCTCTAAGGACAATTTGTTTTTAACTCATTTTCCTTTGTTTAACTCTTAACTATGAACCAAATATTTTTAGCCATGTTAAAATGCAAAAATAAGATTATCATATTGGGAATTAAGATTATATAATTTCTCTCTGTACTTCTTAAAATATGTATATATTTTCCAATATATATATATTGGAATATATATATATATATATATATATATATATATATATGTATATATATATATATATATTCCAAATAATATACATATTATTTGGAGTTTTGCACTATAATTTCTGACTTACAGACAGGAGTTTTGAGAATGTTGAGAATCCCCTTACAAATATGTTTACCAAAGGATTCATAAAGCAGCAGTCTCTGGACTATCATCATAACAACAAACCCTAAGGAGTTACAAACTCCATTTGCATTGTGATTCAGTCAATCACAGAATTAGACTCTGTTTGGTTTTCAGAATAACAGCCCTGCAGCTATAGGAAACAATAATTATTTAATACAATCATAGAAGCTTTTTTATTCCCTACTCAAGCCTTTAATCTTGCAATTTGAAGCACTGAGTCTATGATTTTTGTCAAGTTCTCCACTGCACTTAGTAGCAACAAGTTAATTGCATTATATTCATTCTTTTAACTAAAATGTTCTATGATACTATTTGTTTACCCAAAGTCTTACTTTAAATAATAATTTAATTGTATCTACCTATAATTAAATAAATTTATATGTAAATTGAGAAATTACATATCATTACTATGATTTCTTTCCTCTAACTTTATCTGTTGCATGTATAGTCACCTTGCTTCATAATTAGAATATTACTTGAAGACAATATCTACATATTTCATCATCATGGACATATTTAAAAAGTTAGGGTGAATAAACAAAAGGCAAAAGCTAATTTCCAATTAATCTGTGTCTGGCAGAGAAGACCTCATGAGTAAGGAGGATTTCCTACCAAAACAGTAAATAAAATTATGAGCTCTCAGTCCTATGGTTCATATATTTTTACATATATATCTTTTAATTAATTAGGATTTCATGGTTTGAAAATAAAATAAACTACTTATAAATTATTTCATACCCAAGCATGAAGGAAACTCAACTCTACTTAATCTGTGGACTTTGATAGTATTATAAATCTTGAACTCGTTTTCCATGATGATCATGGTGATTTGAAGGCTTCCCAACGAAGTAACACATTGAAAGCAATTTCACAAATATTTCTGGATAACAGTGATCTCACAACCCATAAGTACCTAGATGGTAATGTGTCAATGTGTCTTTCTACTTCTACACATGGAAAAACTCAGCTTTAGTTTCTTCTTTACAGTATTGTTACTAGTTAAAGCCTGTGGTGACATAATCACACAATTTTTTGTTGTTTCATATGGAAAGACAGGGGTTTGCGGTTTAATGGACATGGAAATAATCTATTCAATAATCTAAAAGCAGGCAAGTTATGTTTGAGAAGGCACTAATTGGAATTCTGAAAGCATTCTGAGTTTATTTTCCTTAATAGTTCTAATTTATAAGTTATCCAGTTATTCTTTTTGTTACTGCCTACCCATTTAAGAATTTCCTTCGAAGTTAAGCCTTGGTCACTTTCTGAAATTCATTAATTAGTTATTAAACTCAGTCATTGCTGTTCCCTACCTCCCCTCAATGAATCACCAGATTGTTGAAGGCTGAGAAAAAGGGTACATATAATAAATTCTACATTTAAATACATTTCACATATGTAATTATGCTACTTTATCAACTGTGTTCTTCCCAAACCATAGAGAAGTTCAGTGTATTCTCGTAGTTAGTCATTGAATTTCTGAACTTAAAGACCATGTTACCTCACTGCTATTGAGGGTCTATTTCTGAACTTTTTGGTTAATGTCACTTTAATATATTATTTATTTATTTATTTATTTTTGACAGGGAGAGAGAGAGATACAGAGACAGAGAGAGAACTGAACTGGGGGAGCTCCCAGTTCAGCATATGGTTCCACACGGGCCGGGGCCGGGATTCGATCCCCGGTCCCCGGCGCTGCAAAGTGAGCGCCTAACCCACTGAGCCATCCCGGCTTCCCCATAATGTCACTTTAACAAAGTGAACTACAGGAAACAATCTTTACCTACTTTTGCAACCATATACAAATTGTGAAAATGCACGTTATTTTAATATTTAAATGTTGCCTCTTGTTGTTTCAGTAATATAGCCTAGATTGTCATTATTACCAATGAGCCACTTGTTTGCTAGAATGAAAAATGAAGCATAGCTCCTGAATTGTAACAAAGTAAGAAGACCATAAGAAGAAAACATTAAAATACTAGAGAGTGAATGATAGCTGTGATCTAACTGTCCTATCTGCAAACTGTGAATACAGATTGCGTTATTTAACTGTATTACCGATAGGCATCCAACCTTTTGCAGCTGTGTTTGTAAATATACAGTTCAGTGTGTGCAAGAGCTGGAAGCAGAGATTCATCTGTCTGTCACTTGACTTATGTTTACTTTCAAGCCTCAAAATCAAATAACCCAGGATTCCACTGTTATTGATATTTTCTCTTTTAAAATATTTATTTTGTTTTGTTGTTGTTCTTGTTGTTATTGTTGAAGATACACATTTTTAAATACTTTAAAAATAGTAATACTCACAAATAGCCCTCTGAGAACTCCCTCAATGTGTGCAACATCCAGCACTCGTCAGTTGAAACTAGGCCAAAAATTAAACTGATTCTTGTTTGTTTTAAATTTTTATGTAAGCAATCAGATGTTACAGAATATTTTACATACAAATGAGTCCACTCCTAATAGAAACCAGGAATTCTGTCAATCAAGAGGCAGGGTGAAAGGGAAATCTTTCAAATATGCTGGTTACTCTCCACTGAATTATATAAGTGATTGCAGAATGTGGAAGTAAGTAATAACAGCCTGAATGGAAGCCAGTGGTAGGTAACAGAGTTATTTGCAACATTATCAGTGAATGGCAGTCAACAGATTGGATGTCATGAATAAAATGTTGATGTAGACTTTCTGTTTTTCATTTTCCAAGTCATTCAAACAAGGTATATGCGATCATCTTAGAAAGTTATCTCATTGTGTTTTAAAAAATGGTCTTCTAGAAAAAAACAAAAAGCAAGTTATTAATTTCCTCAAATACATCAATAAAGGTGAAGAAATATTCTAAATGAATATACATATTTTCTTATATCGCTGGACATATATATCACTAATATATATTTGAAACATGAGTAAACAATGACCAATTAATACATTTACTTGTAATGTAAGAGAAAAAATGATGAAATTCAGTTCAAAGTAAAAGTTTATATTAATAACATACTTAAATCATAAACTGGTGTTATTTTATTAATTAATATAGTTGGAAAAATGTCATTAATTTAAAATAAAATTATGAAGCCTTTCAAAGAAATACTTTATTTTTATACAAATGAAAAAAACACTAAGAAATTCTACAGAAGATGAGCAAATTTGGTACATTTTTAAAATTTTAACCTAGGGCTTCTGTGGGTAATGTATTGCTATTCAAAGATCCTAAATGCAGACATGAGCATAAGGTACATAGAGGGAGGAATAAACCCCATTGAGTAAGTTATTGTGTAAATGAAATAAGAAATTGTTAACTGTAACATTTAAAGGGAGAAATCTGTTCATTTAAGCAATTTTAGTGTCCGGCCATTCAGTATAATAGAAGACATATTTTTGTGTCTTTGTTTCCATCATTTCCCCCCTCATAGGTTAGCCTACAACTGACAAAGCCCAGTTGATTTTAGCATGAACCGAAAAACAGTATATGGGAGATAAGATTACTACCTCACACGTATTAGGAGACAGAACCTCCTCTCCCCAATCCCTGCCCTGAAAGCTGTCAGAGTCTAGATTGTTTCGTTACATTTGCCATACTGTGCAGAGGATTGCCCATTTAGTTGTTTACTCTTAGAACCACTGAGACATGGCAGTTAAATTCAAATTCTTGAATATATGTTTTATTACTGTCAAATTGGGACATGAGTATAAACATTTAAAATGTACTGCGTTTTACTACTTATAATTGAATTATAAGATATCACCACCATTGACAGTAAATCATGAAAATAAAAAACATGCTGATAAAATGGTAATAATGTTTATGTCATGTTTTGCCTTGTAAAATTGATTTTCATAATCTTTTTTCTTTTTTTTCCCCTCAAAACACATAGTAATGAAGTCTTTACTTGGTAAAATGAGAGATTTGCCAGGGATGTAGAATTGAATAAAACAATACCCCTGTTCTTAACATAGCAGTGTATACTACTGGAGGCAGGTAAGCTCAAACGTCATTGTACTTTGTGATAACTTTTATAAGATAAACTAGGTAAATTCTGATGAGCGAGAGAGTGAGGAGCACTGGGGTAGACTGGAGCCATAGGTTCAGGACAATGTGGTCTTCAGGAGACTTTTCAGTAAAGTTTTTCAGGCTACACATTTCTAGGCAGTGTAATGAGGAAAGCTGGGAGCAAAGACTGAATTTGGCTATTCAATGATCCTTCCAGAATTTTAACTAATTTGGTAGTTTTCATCAGTAATGAATAATTATTCATGCAATATTTACTATTTATTTTCACTCACACTAAATCCTGATGGCATAAGAACTTCATCATATAACAGAAGTCAAATCTTAAACCAGTAAGTACAGAAAAGATTTATAAGTCTTTGAACTGTTTGGCAATAAAATGTGACTTAATTTAGCTAAATATAGTTTTAAACAGTTGTGTTCTTTTAGATGTATATAGTCATAAGCCTACTGCTATGATTTAGAAATAGATATAGTCATAATTGATAAAATCCAGACATATTCAACTAATTGCCATCAAATAATTCTCTGCAAAATCTGTGGTCATTAGTGACTGTTGACTTTAGTGATAAATGCAGAGCTAGAAAAGATAAGAAGTCTTTGAAATCATGGGACTTACAGTTATAGTAAGGAAAAAGGTAGAAATTAAGTCGATTATAATTTAAAATAAACCATATTTTATAAGTGCTACTGAAGATAAGTATGTGTTATTTGGAGAATATATAATACAAGGGTCTAAATGATCCTGAGAGAAGGGAATGGATGCTCAGGGAAATGTTTATGAAAGACATCATCCTTGCTATAGCACTTGACAGAGAAGAGTACTGAGGAAACAGACACAGGGTTACAGAGTCCCAGAAGGGCACAATATTTACATGAAGCACTTCAGGGAGAAAGAAGGTTGAGGCTAATTGAAGATCCAATTAAGTCTGTTCTTTAGGAAGATTGTAGGTATTGACCTAAAAATAAAAAGCCAGAGTGAGAGGCAACAAGCATTTATTTGAGACCAAAAATAATTTCAAACAGGGGGCAGAGACTCAAATTTTGTCCCAATTTGGGGTGAAGGCAAGGTTTTTTTAAGAGAAAGGGAAAGGAAATAAAGGAATGTTTACTAGGTCTAAAAAGCTAGGTAACTTGTTAGCTATACATGGCTGGTTACTGATTCTAAAGAATATCCACAATCATCAGTCCTTCTGAGGTCTGTTTCCTGTTTACTTTACAAACAGTTGTTTGTAAGACACTGTTGGTTTGGCCCAGTCCCAAGGTTCTTTTGCGCAGTTCAAACATTCCAAAGGTTCCAGGAATAATATGTGCAAGGCAGTTCTTTTGGAATGACTTCTCTAGCTCTATTTTAAAAGGACTCTGCTTATGTCAACTTTTCACAGTAGGGAATCCAAAAATTCATTCAGAAATTGTATTTACCCAACAAGACTCAAAAATGCAATCAATAATTATCCTATATTATTCAATATCATCTATCCTACCAAGATTACCTAAAATTTCCTAGAGCTCAAATATTGTGATCAGATAATGAACTTTGAACAATGACTATTTAATATTTAGCTCCTCAGAGTTGAAGAAACCCATTTTCACATAAACAAACTGCATTTAATTTTGAATGTTTGATTTATTCATTATTAACTTATACAATATAAATATCATATAAAGTTACTACCTAACATCCAATTTTACATATTTTTGCCCTAAGAATAATCATTAAAACAGACTTGTATTCTTTTTCTTCACTAAGTATTAAAATTTTCCATTTTATAAAGGGAGATAGTTTATTTTATAGGTTGAATTTAACTTTATTATGAAGTGGCATTTTAATGACTCTTCCTCCTTGTCATTCTTATTTACTTTTTTGACCATAGACTTGGTGTCTTGGTTTAGAACCCGTAGATGTGAATAATACCTTTAATATCTTAAAAATACATATTTTTGAGACAAAATTAGTTCTGAGTACTTTATACTTTCCGAGTTCTGTTTATTCATTTGAATATTATAAAGTATCTTTTCTGAAATGATGATCCAGCAGATTACATTTTAGCAATCCCAAACTGTGCTGATTTTCTTTTAATCATTAATATTATGCTTATCTCAGAAAGAATACAAGCTTAATGAGGCACTTTTAAACCTCTAGAAAACAGAATAATGGTTGGGACTTTTAACATGAAGAAAAATACCCTAGACTACCTCAATAAAAGACAGGATAGAACATTAATATAGTCAGAAGGTCATTTTAGCCTTTGGAGTACAGGTGATATGATTCAGTGTTTGATTTATATATATATATATATATATATATATATATATATATATATATATATATATAGTATATATAAATGTTCTTTGGACAGATGGGAAATTCAAAGCTCATTAAGGCCAATTTTATTAGTTTATCTTTTATTTGTTATAATACTTTAAGTTAAGTATCTCTCTTGCAAAATTAAATGTTAAGTTGGTTCACATTTTGCTCTTCTAGTTTAGTTCTATGTCATTTAATAATATTGATAGAAAGGAAATTATGCCATAATATAAATTACTTTTTATTGGATGCCAGGATGGCTCAGTGGGTTGAGCACTTGCTTTGCAGCCTCTGGGGTTCGAGGATTGAATTTCAGCCCCAGCACGTGCAGACCCATGTGCTGAACTGGAGTGTGCCCCCAGTTCAGTTCTCACCAGAGTGAGCCTCCCTATGTGGTAGGCTCCTGGACCAGTTTCTGTCCTGAACAGCCCTGTGCCCACCTGTGGAGTGACACTATTTAGAAAACTGATGATGTACAATTATGGAGACTGCTCTGGGCCCTCTGCCTTCTCACTGTGTCTGTCTCTCTCTCACTGTCTCTGCCAAAAACAATCAAAATAAATCTTTTAAAAAATAAATAAATTACTTTTTAGCATGATTATGTGTTAAATACTGAAAAATAAGTAGCTTTTACTTTTAGATCTGAAAATTTAATAGTGAAATACAGGGTCAGTTGCAAAAAGGTGTGAAGGATCGTTCACTATTGTTGCTAAAATATATGTATGGATAAGATTCTAAAAAATGTTATGTCCTTTAAAAATTAGTTCATCAATCAATACCAGTTATTTATTGTTTGGTACCGTTGAGTATAAAACGAGAACTTTATCTTTCAATGGATTTATTTACTTTCAAAACCACCTACTTACATTAAAAAATATTAAAAAGTTACCATAAAAAGGGTAATAAAGAATTCTAAAATAAATACTAAATAATAGACACTAAAAATAAAACAATACACACTAAAATAGATTTATTTTATTAAATTCATTGGGGTGACATTGGTTATTAAGATTATGGTTCAAATGTGCAATGCTATAATACACCATCTTTATATTGCTTTGTGTGTTCACCATCCAACATCAGGTCTCTCTGTGTCACCATATATTTGATCTCTTTTACTCTCTTCAGCCTCTTTGAGATACTAGTTTTGATTCACTAAAATGTTTATCTGTATTAAATTTATAAATGATCGAAATGATAGCTTTGATTTGAATATACTTATTTACATTTTAGAATTTAATAACATTATTTATAAATTTTAAAAAGTTATTTTATTGTTTATTTTTATTTTTATATTTTTCTCTTTCCTCTTCTTTACTGTTAAATGTATTGGGGTGTCAATGGTTAGTAAAATTACATAGGTTCCAGGTGTACAATTCTATTGTTTATAAATCACAAATAGGTTTTAATTGTCCCCATTAAAGTCTAAAATTTTAAAGAGATCCTTGGACTAGGGGCTCGTATTCACCGGCTTGTTCAACCCTAACACCTGCCTCATCCCCAAGCACTTTTCCAGAATTGCTTCCTCCACTATGAAGCTCCCTGAGTTTTTCCAATCCAAAGCTGGGTTTCTTCATTATTTTAACTTTTCTGATAAAGACATCTTAGAGCAGATACATAAATGGTCTTTTTTCATAATTTTTCAGATCAATGATGCTCACGTCAAAAACACGATCCTTGAGACCCTCAGATGTGATTTCAGTTCCTTGAGTTCTAGTGACTAATATTTATCCAGTATTTCTTATATTGAACTTAATTGACACCTTTATATCATACTACTCTTTCTTAGTAAGTGGGATGACCCCTTTCTTCTTGGCTCCCTTTTGGCCGTTTTTCATAAGGCACTTCTTCATGCTGACCACCATGGCACTGCACAGAGAGCCAAAAGGCTAAAAAATTATTTTAAAATTTAAATTAGAAAATTACGTTGCTCTAAGACATAATTGTATTTTACTTAATTAAATAATTAAATATTGGTTTTCTGCAGTAGAATATGGTAATGAACTCCTTATTTCCTTATATATGCAATTCTTCCTCTTTTGCAGTCATTCTTCCCTAGTTCTGAACAAGATATATATAGTGATCAATTTTAAAATTTCATTTAATTTAGTGCTATTTATCTATCCATATCATTTAGGGATACATGTTTGTGATGTGGATGTGGATGTGTGTAGATTTGGGTGTTTGTGAGTAACCATGTATATGTACCTTGATGTAAATATATATATATGTCATGACCTAAACATACCTATTTAAATACACATACACACATACATATATGTATATATATATAGTAGGCTGTAGTATTATTTAGTGTATACTATTCAGAATTATATTTCTAGCTTCTTTCAGTATATATTCTTTAGAGTTGATATTTATTGTTTCTAATACCTTGAAACAAATATGTTTTACATATACGAATATATTGATAAATTATTTCAAAGGTATTTATAATGATTTTGGGTATATGTTTAAATTTGAAGCCCTTGTATGCTGTAATAATTTTCTAATACAGAATAACAATCCTTACACGCTTAGCACTTAAAACAACCCACCTGTGTATCCCTGTTCCTGAAGGTAAGGAAACAGGCCCTGAGTTACGAAAGGTACTGGTACATCAAAGCAATGGCTGGGGCTGTGATCTCATCTAATGTTTGTGTTCCTTAGGCTCATTTAGTTATCAGCGAAATTCATTCCCTTGCAGTTGTAAGAATGACGTCTCATTTATTTCCTGAGTGTTCCTCTCAGCTCCTGGATCTCACTATTTGACTCTCACAACATGGCAGCTCACTTCTTTTAAAACCAGAAGGAAAATCTCTCTCCTGTCTGGTATGATGGACTGTGTTTATGACATACTCATGAAGTTACTACACCATCCTTTTTGTCATAACAAGTAATAGTCAAAGAAGTTGCTACCCCATTGTAGCCCTCACACTCCATAAGAGGAAGTTATGCTGAGCATGTATACTAGAAGAGAGAGAGCCCAGAGGTCACCTTTGAAAAGTCTATCTATTTATGTGGCTGGAGGTGAGCATTTCTGCACAGAAGCTGAAGAAAATGGCTGTCTAAAGAAAATGAGTAGGAGTGTGGTAGTTTGGGCTGTCTGAAGTTATGCTATTTATTATGGATTCTACAGTGCAGATCAAGTGAATTAAAGAGAATAAATGAATAGGACTATTTTTTCTGGCTTTTTGTAAAAAAGAAAATGCTTTCCAAAATTTATGTGGCAGATTCTAAGTGGTTTTTTCCTAAGCTTTCTGTAATGGAATAGATTTAGAATTCTTTTGTGGCATCAAATGCCAGCTGCCTGAAACCATCTGTCTTTATAGAAGGAGAGCCTAGGTGAATGAGAGGATACCTGAAAGGAATGTTTTGTTATGAAAATGCCAATAATTTCAGTGTGAAACGATTCAAAGCTTTTAAACCAATGGTAATATAGTACATATGAAATTAAAAAGAAACAACTAGATATTAATTCATAATATTCTTGGTTTAAAGCATCATATATTTGAATTTTGTATTTCTTTTTATTTAAGGGATGGAAATCATAGTTTCATCATGCTTAAAATTAACTACAAATATGCTACTGTTAAAATAAGCCTGGTTCATTAAGAAAGTATAATACAATAAAATATAGGATGATCTGTAAAAAGCACCAGACCCAGTAAATACGATGGTCATCACAGCTGTTTCTAGTTATAGAATGTCTTTTTTAAACTGATGTCCTGATTCAGTAAGAAATAACAGGGGAACATAAAACTATTTGAGCCATTAATGTTATAAAATACAGAGTGAAGTCAACAGGTTAGTATAAGATAAAGTCTCGGTGAGATTTCATAGTTTTAAAAGCTAAATTAATTCAGTAATGCAAAAATCCATTTGTTCCCTTAGTATACTTATTTGGGTACCATAGATATGTAATGTAAGAGACAAAGAAAATTTTTGAGAAAAATATAATGCATTTACCTACCAATGCTTAAAATTCAGGAGAATTAGCACAGTACACACATAATTTTCACTAACTTAGAAAAATTTTATTTTGAACCTTTGTGTATTTTGATATATCCCTCATAAACAAAATATTGTTTATTATCCTATTCCTCAGTGTTGTGTTGTACATGATCAAAAAGTATCTCATTAAAGAATGACAGTGCTTGCATTTGTTGTACCCAAAGCCTCCTTGGGCATTGTACCAAAGAAAAAGCAAATGACAGTTAGTGTCAACACTAAACAGCTTAGAGCAAACTATTTTCTCAAAACCTACGTAATTTAATTGAAATGCAATATTTCATGAATATTATAAAGTAGGCTTTATTAAAAATGACAAGGAAAAGTGAATGCATGACTGTTTAGAGTAACAAGCAATACAAATTTATTCATTGAATACATCACTGAATTATTTAAAACTTAGCCTAAGCACAAGGTCATGGAATAATTTGGGCAAATAAGCATTTTGCATGATGCATCTCCATAATTCCCCTGCATCTATAAAGTTAATCACAACTTTAGCACGAGGACCTTTTTTGTAGTCAGAGAGTCAGATAAGGACTGATTCAATATTAAAGCCAAACCAAACTATTAACACTTGACATAGGAAAAAACCACATATATATGTATGAAGAGAAAGAATGCTAACTAGTGACTTTATAGAAAAAAATGTGTATATACGCATGCGAAGAAATAATGTTAACTAGTAAAGTTAAGACCTGTAAACAAAATAAAAGAACTTTGAAATACCTATAACTTAATTTTGATTTTACTCCAAAATAAAAGTGATGTGCAGAATAAATATTAAATTCTCAGAGAGTAACAAACTTTCTTACAAAAGACTTTGTGTAAAATGTGTTACTTAAGTCACTGAAGTAATAATTACAGTTCTACATTACTATTGTGGTATTTTTGGCTTATAGCATTCCCTTTTGATTCTTTCTGCACAGAGCTGGCATAGGGAAAAAAAGCATATGTTGAATATTCATGAGATATACTTATTACTGTAAATACTTTACATAACCCCAACTAAAAATCCATTTTATAGCATAGTTCTGACATTCATTATTCTAATCTTGGCTCTAGTTCTGATTCAAAATATTTGTGTCATTTGGTTGTCCAGAAAAGCAGCATGACAATTAATCAAAGTTTAGATATTTAGTTTGTAAAGAAAATTGGACTCACCAGAAATCAACTCATGTATCTGTTTTTAAATGGATTATCCTTTAGAAAGGGGAAGTTATTGATCAGTCATCTTCTAGTGAAATCCACTGTGCTGTCCTGTCTGCGTTCTCATCAAACACAAGAAGATAAAAGGCATATGTGAGGGATTCTCAAACGACTATGGAGTGAGTAGTGACTAAAATGGAGAAATTTTTAACAGTTTTCAGGAAACTATTGAGTATTTATTCAGGGAATGAATCCTTTATGTCTATATTTGAGTTATTCATTTATAGATATCTACTATTAATATAAATATGAAGAGCTGCAGTAATAAAGGTTGCTGTCTATATTAGGAAGTTATATCTAATAAATATTTTTACTTTATTCTTTAAATAACCAAGATGATAAGTAAATACATACAAAATATAACTTAATCGTGATCTAATTTCTCACTGGATCAAGTCTATCATAGCATATGAGTATAAAGAGTCTAATGCCCATAGATATAGTGTTTTTTTAAAGAAAATATAATAAAGGACATAAATATTCATACCTAACCAACTTTTCAAAACAGTTTATAAATGCAAGTGTGTACAAATAGAAATAATGTCTGAGTATTCGAATCAGAACATTAAAAATTGTTTCATATTTAGGGAGTGAGAAAACATTACATATGAGTTTATAAAAATCACTAAAATCATCTGCCTGAAACAAATCTTAATAGACTTTATTAATTGGCTTTGGTTGGTTAGTTTGTTGTAATTGCATGAGCTGGTAAATCTCCTTTAGAAATCGTCAATTTGCCTAACTTTTCAGCTTTTTATTATCCACATATAATTGGAAGGGAGGTTCACATGGGCTCTGATTATTGATTATCTTTATTATTGTTACGATGATTACTATTTAGTTTCTGGATTTCCTTATTTCTTACCATTACATAGTTCTTTTTATTTCCACAATACTTTTGTTGTTTTTAATTATTTAAATAGACTATATGTTGTCTATAAACATGAAAAATTTAGTAGTTTTTTTCTTCTATAACAGTTATTGTTCCAGACTTCTATCCAGAATATAACTAAAATGGAGACTGTAAAATAACTAAAATACTTAGAAGTAGATTAGTCCTGGCACATGCGCTCTGGTACCTGTGGTCAGCACAGGATGACTTTTTTACCCAGCAATACCCACTGGAGGAGGAACTCCCAGACAGTCCTCCTCTGTCCTGTTCTTCTGGGCTTTGGAATTTGCATCCCGTTACTTCTGTAGCAAATGCTTTGTTCTCTCCATTTATCTCTTTTTATTTTACTTTATCTTGTAATCAAAAGCGACCAGAGAACTTCAAAAGAGCTTCGTATTTACTTTAGGGGCAGAAAAGCAGAAAAAAAATTCTGTAAGAAAGTAGATTAACTTGTGTAAGAAGAAACAAATTAACGCAGCAAAAAGGAAAAGAGATACGTTATTTAAGGGGAGCTGAAGAAAAATAGGAAGAGAGTCTGGAAAATGTAAAAGCTGATAATATTTATGAGCCAATAAAAGCCTGTAACATTTTTTTCTCCCTACTTAAAAATGATCTATCCAGGTCGTAAGGATGCTTGTGAATATCACCAGTGTGGGGATCTTTCTTTCATACCAGGGTGCCAGAAATGTGTTCAAGGTGCTATAGTTGAGAGGCTAAATGAGGCTTTCCCAGGAATCTTAATAGTTTTTAGTTTTCATGGAACTATTAGTACTAACATCAATTAATAACTATAGAAAAAAGTTTTGTCTGGAACTATGAAAACAATAAACAGTGGATGTATGTGTGTAATAGGAAATTACATCTGAGCTCCAGAGAACCTGTTGAGAAAGGATGTATGGGGTACAGTCATTTTGGACATTGGGGCTAATCAATACCAACTGTCATTATATCTTTCACTAAACAATCCAAGGCTATTGGTTGGAGCCATACACTCTCAAAATTGGAACTTGAGAAATAAAAATGTCATTCTCATAAATTCATTATTTTACATATATGTTTTAAAATGACTTTACTGGCATTTAAAATTATTTAGTGAATTTAAGAAAATATATAATTTACATCCTCTTGCAATTATATTTTTCTATTATCATTAGTCATATTTATGAAAAAATATTTAAAAAGAAATCAAATTCCCAAAGAATTATCTTCAATTACTTTAATCATGATGAAAATAATGAACCACTATATACATATTAAGCATTATAAAGGATAGACAGATATATAAATAACTCTGCATATAAGGGGGGGACATATTCCCTAAAATTCATAAAAATAAATTTGTAGAAATCACATTTTAAAGTCTAACCAACCTTAAATAACTTAGTTAAAAAAAAAATCATTGACAATCTAGATTTATTTATAATTTCCCTTCAAATTCTTGGCTACACCCAGAATGAGATGCTGTGGAGCTTGGTATAAAACCATAGATATGTTGGATAGAAGTTTAGCAGCTGCTTAATTCAAAGGAGAGAGCTAGATGTTTGAATATATTTAATGATGAGGGTCTTTGGAACACATCAGTCTTTCCAGGGAAACTGTAGAAGGACTTTGCCTTGTAAGTAAAAACTGCAATA
This sequence comes from Craseonycteris thonglongyai, assembly GCA_004027555.1. NCBI lineage: Eukaryota > Metazoa > Chordata > Mammalia > Chiroptera > Craseonycteridae > Craseonycteris > Craseonycteris thonglongyai. The sequence goes on from PVKE010015660.1 coordinate 16,081, forward strand.
CAAATCTCTGGGTTCAACCAGAGACTAAGAGCAAAACCGAAACCGATCCACTCTAAAACTCTCAAGTCAACACTTTTCAAGTTCAAGGTCAGCAGCCAAACACCTGTCTGTCTACTTGAACAGACATCAGTTTTCTTCAGTAAAAGATAAAAGAACTAAGAGTCTCGATAGTATGTCATCCAAAATATCTAGTTAGCCATAAAAATGACTAGGTGTCTGATGGAGTAAGAAAATATGACTCATGGATAGTAGAAAATGAGTAAACATGTCCCCAGATAAACTAGAAATAGAAATTAACAGGCAGTGGTTTTAAACAGGTGTTTTTAAATACTCAAAGAAGAAAAACATCAGGTGAAAATTAGAATATTTTTAAAAAGAACAAAATGGAAACTTTAGATATTAAAATGAAAATGTATTAGATGTGACTAATGGGATATTGGAGATGGCTAAAAACAAACAAACAAACAAACAAACAAATAGTGTCAAATAACCTTGTAGATAGAGCAGTAGAGAGTGTTCACCATGAAGTACAGAGAGAAAACAGATTAATAAGTAAATAAATTAGATGTCAGTTTTTGGAATCACTCTGTGTAATGCACTGTGTAATTTGCTATGAAACATAGAAATACAGTGTACATGTCTGCAAACAAGGGAAAAAGACAAGAAACTGTACTGTCTCACGATAATTCCTCATGGGGTCTTTGGATGAGGCATCTCTTTCACCTTCAGAACCCTCAGTACTTCACTCATGTTAGAGGATTAGGAAAGATGAGCATACAGTGACTGGCAGAATTCATTGCTATTATCTCACCCATTTTATAAAATCATGGAGGGATGAGATGTATCTAATGGAGAAAACAATAAATAGAAATATATGAGCTCTAACAAATTAAATGTTAGGCCATTCCTAACCAGTCGTATCTGACCCACTTCTACAAATATTACAATGAATCGCTTACTGAGCAATGATAAGCAGAGGAACTGCAACCTAACTTCACAGGCAGCCACTAAAATAGCACAATGCTCAAAGGATATTCTAAAATGCACTTTAGGGGAAGCCGGGATGGCTCAGTGGGTTGAGCGCTCACTTTGCAGCGCCAGGGACCGAGGATCGAATCCCGGCCCCGGCCCGTGCGGAACCATATGCTGAACTGGGAGCTCCCTCAGTTCAGTTCTCTCTCTGTCTCTGTATCTCTCTCTCTCTCTCTCTGTCAAAATAAATAAGTAAATAAATAAATGTTTAAAATGCACTTTAAAAGCTAATTTATGTTATAAACACTGTCTACTTTGATAATCAGATTCTTGGGTATACCTTTGGTAGAATGCACAGTAAGAAAATCTGAGACTCTTGCATTGTATTGAATGGACAATTGCAACTGATACAAGTAGTTGAACAACAAGTGTCATTGCCATTGGTGATGAAATTTTTGGAAACACCGAACAACTCTTCATCATGTTTCAAAAAAATATTCTTTTCATTACTTCCACAATTGTCACATTGTTGGAAAACTGCACAAATCAAAGGTGCTTTCAAAAAACGTTGTTTATGTAAAAAACATCTAGGTTGAGATCATTATGTTATTTATTATATATATATATGTCATTTAATTTAAATATGTGCTTGACAATAATCTATTTTGAATGGTGCAGAATACTTAACAGACCTGGTACAAGTATAATACATTAAATGCCAGTGGTTCTCCATCCCCAAGTGACACCAAAATGCTCCTACAGTTTTTTAAATACCTCACTGAATAGCATTTTCCTTACTATGATAGTCTCTTTTGGATAATTTCTACCATGACAATTCAGCAAAGAAGACTTTTTGCTGTTTGTGCTTTGTCAATAGAGGGATATTGAAATGAAGCTGACCTTGAGAAACATTATCATACCCTGAAATTCATACTGTGCCATGCATTCCTTCTTTTTCTATCGTTCTGTATGCCCTCCTTTCATTGCTATTTCCCCTTTCTTCCAATAAATATTTATAATACATTTATCATGTGTAAAACACTATTCTGAGAACAGAATAGTGCCTGAGAAAAACACACTCCCTTTATGTTGTCATAAAGCTTTCTTAGATGGGGAGGCTAGAAATGAATAGGGGTTAACGACAAGAAAGGGTGACTGTGTGTGTCTATGTTTTTTGAATTGAAGATAAACTAGCAAATCTGCACACTTGGGGAGGAGACGAGGATCTGTGGGTGAAATGGGGACGAGAAAAAAGGAAGAATAAAAAAGCAGGGTGGTGTGAGCACTGCTTAGGCCGGTGACTGTTTTACGTGGGGAAATTATGAACGACATCTCTGAGGAAGCACCATTTGAAGAGTCCTCATGTGAGGCGCTGGGAAGATCTGAGGGAAGGGTTTCTCTGGTGACGAAGATCTCAAGAGCCAAGTGCCTGTGTAAGGAGTGTACATGGCATTGTGGGAGTTTACACCATATTTTAAATTCAGAAAGAGGCTGTAGGAGTTTTGTACTTTAAAAGGATCACCCCAGGAAAGGAATTGTATACAAGTCCCTGAAATGAGAGATTGTGCAAGTGAGGCTGTATTTTGAAGGTAGAACTGACAGTATCTGATGATGGATTAGAGTCGTTGAAGGAGGAAAAATCAAAGATTCTCATGTTTGAGAATGAGCTCCTGGCTGAATAACAGTGCAATTTACTGTGATACAAGAGCCAGAAGGAGAAAGCTGGGGCCTGGATGTGGCAGAGTTGAATCGAGGAATGTGGAGACACTATATCTGAATGCCCTATTAGATATCCAAATAAAAGTCAAGGAGAGAAAAGGGGGTAGAATATGAATTTCAAGCTCAGGGGAGAGTCATGACTTGAGAAATAAATGTGTTGGTCACCAGTAGCTTATCTGTGCCATGTGGAACATGAGCGAAGATAAGGGGAATTTAGTAAAAAGCTTTAAATGCAAAAATTAAATTATTTTAGGAAAGAGAGAACCCTTAAAGGATCAGAACAACTGAAGCAGACAAAATGAAATAAATACTTTTTATTTATTGTTTTGTTAAACTAATATTAATCATCACATAATGGTACAGTATTAATTTCTGTCATTGAACATATTTCCACAAAATGAAGGGGCGAGTATTGTGCAAAGAGGAAGCAAAAAGCTTTTCTCCGGTGATAAGATCATAAGCAAACTTTTTTTCTATTGTTATCATTTGATCTTTCACTTAAAGAGGTACATGATTACTTAAATTAGAAAATATGTTATTTGTAAAACAGTGCATTATAAAGATTAATTTGCTAACAGTGTGCAGGATAAATTAGCGTCAGCTAGGGGCACGGTGAGACATTAGAGGTAAACCATCGCTTGGTAGGTTTATTGCATGATTGAATTTTGCAAAAATATGGAAAAAGTTCCCCATTATGCAGGAAGTATTTTTGTGTGGCAAATTTAAGTAAATTATATCTTGGAGAAAAATCACCACATAGTCTTAGAATTTTGATAGTGACTAAATGATACTCTGGTATTTTGCCTTACTTTTTGTCAAACTAAGGCCCTAATTAAACTCATTTATCCATTCATTCCACACATGCAAATGTGTAATTACAAGTGACTGGGGGAAAAAATACATGTAACCATGTGGATTATTATCAATTTGATTCAGGATTGACAATATTCAAAAGAGCCCATAGAAATAGCAGGCAAAGAAGATATTACTTTCAACTTGTACGTGCTTCTTTAAAACTACGGTACTAAATATTTACTAGATTCACACTTAGAGGGTGATCCACCCAGTTCCTCCTTCAATATCAAAACAGAAACAATAACAAAAGAACCTACACACTCCCACTGCCACCGTTGTCTGCTTACCATTATCCCGGGAGACTGTATTCCTACTTGTTTTTATACTTGACTATCCATGATTCTGCCTAAATTCACACTTACTTTTCCATGTTAACCTTTGTACTTCAATGCATAGGCCCAGGAACATTTGGGGGCTTTCTCCCCTATAAACAGTGTTAGTTTATGGACAGTTGTCCTCATTCTAAAAACATATGTTATCTCATTCTAAAACAAAAACGGAAACATGCTTTTTTGACCCACCAACTGCCCCAGCTCTGCTTGCTCTTTGGCCAGTGCTCAGACCTGCTCCCAGCTCCACACTCCGCTCTGACTATAACTGTTCCATCTCCATAGAACACTCCACACCAGATTTCCAATGGCCACCACTCCTTACCTGCTCCAGATTTTTACTGAAACCATATTTTCTGAAGGATACTCTCCTTAGAGATGCCCTGTTCCACCCATTAAATTTAAAGTGACAACTACACTTCTTCCCAGAACTCATAGCTCTAGCCTGTTCTGCTTTTTTAAAAAAGTTTTTCTCCCGCATTTAAGATGTTCTAACATAGTACAGTCAGGCCTCATTATTTGAGGATTCTGTATTTGAGATTTCACCTACTGACTAAAATAACCTCAAAATTATTACCCATGACAAAGCATTGCCTTGGCCAATGGTTGACATGCACATAAAGGAGGGAGATTTGACTTACTGGACATACACATTCCTGGTTGAGGTCAACACTGATTGGTGATGATGCTGTTTTTTGTTTCAGCTTTTACACTGTAAACAAGTGTTCTTTTCATGATACGTTTTTCACCTTCTTTGTGTGTTTTTTGTTGGTGATTGTTCTGTTTTAAATGGCCCTCGTGCCCAGTGCTGAAGTGCTTTCTAGTCTACTTGTGTTCGGAGGCGTGATGGGCCTTACGGAGAAAATTTGCTTGTTGCATAATGTTAGTTTTCAGGTTTGAGTTATGGTGACATTGGCAATAATTTTAGTGTAAATAAATCACAATGTATACTGAAGAAGTTGCCTTTAAATAGAAAAAACATAAAACAGTCTGGGTCTTGATAAATTGATAAAACTGTGACCAGAGGCTTGCATGGACCTAACTCTGCATTTCTTCTAGCAGTAATGGTTAAATATTCATTATTCCCAGGGACTTTAGGACATAACTACCTTTAATAATTAAAATTCCTTGTATATAATTTTTACTCGATAGAATGCAAGCTCCTTGATGGATAAACTATAAGCTCCTGATGACATATCACAGAAAACATCTAGTATTATTTCAATTCCACAAAGTTATAAACAGACAACTATAATCACATATATTCACAGAGACACACCAAGGACAATCTATAAAAATTATGTTAGCCATAGTTATTGTAAGCAGATTTAAAAAGTAAACAGGTGCTCAAAAATAAGTTGTTTGATAATTGAATATGTGATGTAGTCCATAAATTTTAATTTACTGGGCATATGTGGTAATATATGGAGAGACTAGCTGGATAACCCTATCATCTATCATCTCTATCTATCTATCTATCTATCATATATCTATCATCTACCTACCTACTATCCACAATATTCTCTTATTAATCTAAATTGCCTGACATATAGTTTGTGCTATTTTTTTATTGAAAGAAGGAAATGAATTTGTTCTTCCTCAACCTCACTGGGGCTCAAATAAAGGAGACTTAATTTCATAGGGGGAAAATCTGCATTATTTTGTTATACTTTAATAAATTTACAATATTCTGAAGGAATAAAAGCAAAAAGAAAATGAAAGTTTTGCCTTATCCCTTGTCTTTCAAAACAAGCATAGGGTTCTAAAGTAATCTAATAACTGTTCTAAACAGTATACATGCTACAAAGAAAATATCTCCATATCTTTTTAGAGCACTGAAAAATTAATCAAAAATTGCAGGCTTTTGCAATGACAAGTACATTAATCTCTAAGCAGCTATATTGATATTTCAAATAACATTTTTTCTAAATATCTTTCCATGACATTGTAAAATTAATCTTTTTAAAAAGTCTCTTTGTTGTTGGTAAGAAAAGAGGAAATAAAATGTTTTAATGGATTGCCTGGACTGACAAACACCATTCAGAGAAATGCCACAGGGACCCCAAAAATATATCATCAAAGACTGTATTCTAGTGAAAAAATATAGTGCAAAACATGTGTAATTGATAGCCAGCTATATGCTATTTTCTTTTAAAATAAAATATTACTTAAATGTTCTGGCATAAAAACTCTAATATAATATTATAACTCTATAAATAAGAGTTTAATGGATTGAGTATATGGCATGGTATCCATTAGTCAATTACTGGCTTTCATACCACTCATAACACAGTGGGTCCTAAATTTACACAATATGTTTTCACAACTCCTATTATTATTTTTTTTAACCAGAGGAGGAATATTATTTGCCTTAAAGAATTCATGGGAAAATATTGTATGCTAATTTATACAGATGGTCTAAGTAATTGTTAGAATATTTTGATTATTTTTTTAGATTTACTCTAGTTTATAATGAAAGGCAGATATTTTACACTTATAAAAGAAGATTAGGCTGACCAGACATACCGTTTTAAACTGGACTGAAACCAACAGTAATGTGCCATTTGAAATGGTATGTATAGTCAGCCCTATGGACACCTTGAATTTAGCCCAGTGAGAGCAGAGTGACCATACGTACTGTTTGAAATGGCACAGTACTGTTGTTTTCTGTCCTGTTTAAAATGGGAAGTCTCGTCAGCCTAATTATACATAATTTATTTCACAGTGCCTTTAAAGAGCAAGGAATTTGCCATTCTTTACTAATGACATTATGAAATTTTGTTAAATTATATACAGAATATATTTTAAGAGCAATGAGATAAAAGTTCTGATGTGTTTTAACCATTGGATTAAATTAGAATCTTAGGTTAATTATCCTTTACTGGATCCAAAACAGGTATATTTCTTTATTTGGTAAACTTATTTGTCCTTTATTTAAGTTCTAAGCAAGACTCATAGATGGACAAATAGTTAATAGGTATGTCACACTTACACATCATAACTACACCTGATGTCTTCATTAAACACTATTGTGGACAGTGTCTTCTCTATCATATTACCACATATATGAATTATGAAGCACAGATTTAATAGCTGTTGTTTTAATGAATTATGTGACATAAATTATTCTTTATTATAGATAGATCTATAGTATTAATAGTAGAAGAGCTGAAATTTAATTTATATCGATGACAAACTAGGAAACATGCCCAGGAGTGAGAGAAGTTGAAAGAGGGGGAAGGTAGAGCCGTTGTTGGCCTGGCCCTGCCTATCACCAAGAAAGTGAAATGACAGGCTAACACTAATGTATGTGAGCTGTGAAATGGCTGTGGCTGCACTTGCAGACTCCAAATCTCCCAAAAGAAAAATTGTATAGCCTGCCCACAGTAGCTGAAAACACACAGATCCATTTCCCTATTAGTAGGAAAGAAACTGATGGATCACGCACACCTGTATTGTTGGAATGGGAGTTGGGAGGTAGGACTAAGACATGTAGGAAATAGAGACCAGCACCGGATAGGGAGTATCTACAGAGGGAGAATCCAGTGTCTTAGAACTGTCCTCCCACTTTATGCCCTAAACACCTTCCTTTCCATCTCTTCTACACTTCTCCATTTATCCACTCTTCAAGTGCTACGCTAGCCTCATAGCTGTTCCTGTAGCTCCTGTCTATTTAGGCACTTTGTATTCCTATCCTTCTTATAGGAACATTCTTATCCCGGATATTTCAAAGTTCCCTTCTCATTTCCTAAGTGGTCCTGCCTCCTACCCTAGCTGTATCAGCATTTCCTACCCTCCATACATAATAGATTTACTTCATAACACTGGTCACCAACTAACAAAGTCTTATTTTACTTATTTATCTTGTCTAGTGTCTGTCTCCACCCATTACAAAGTAAACTTCATAATAATAATGTTTTTCCCTGTTTTTATTCACTTCTCGTGTCTCTGTCAGAGAGCCTGATTATGTGAGCGGATTTTCTGTTTTGTTTTGTTTTGATTTTCTTTGGGGGGTTGTTGTTGAATGAATAAATGGTTTGACTGTGTACAAACTGATTTATAATACCATAAATATCTCATATATCTTATTTTAGTAAATAATTATTTTCTAGGAAAACAGGGTTTGTGAATATGTTGATCCAGTCACTTTGCTTTATTTACATGAAATAGTGGCTAAAACAAAATCAGATTTGCTTATATGCATGCAGCTATGAATTTAGACTTATGTGTGCACATGTGTGTTTATGTGTGTAGTGAAATTCAGTATACTAAAGAATTAAATGTAATTAAAGTCTATATAACTGTTTGGACAAAATATTTAAATTTTGTTCTGTTATTGGACAGTGGCTAATTCGGCATAGTTGTAGACTTGTAGTTTCCTTGTTATTTTTTATTAATCATAGTTATTTTCTTATTATTCATAATATAAATATTTACTTATGCCACAATTTATACTCATGGTAACATGAGGTGTTTTTGTATGAAGCAATGAAACACTATTTAACCAATAACATTTATGTACCTTTTTATTTCTCATTAGACAGTCTATAGAAATTAAGTTTTTTATAATCAGCATAACAGACTGAAAAAAATAAATAAACCTGTTTGGTAGCCTTTGTTTCCTAATTTTTTTTTTTTTAAGATTTATTTATTGTTTTTGACAGAGAGAGAGAGAGAGATACAGAGCCAGAGACAGAGAGAAGGGGGAGGGCCCAGAACAGTCTCCATAGCTGCACATCATTGGTTTTTCCACATAGTTTCATCCCACAGGTGGGCGTAGGGCTGCACAGGGCAGGAACTGGACCGGGGTCTCGTCCTGGTGAGAACTGAACTGGGGGCACTCCCCAGTTCAGCATATGGGTCAGCAGGGGCCGTGGCCAGGATTCGAACCTTGGTCCCCAGGACTGCAAAGTGAGCGCCTAGCCCACTGAGCTATCCCAGCTTCCCCTGTTTTCTAATTTCTTAAGCTAAATTAATTACTGTCAAATGCATACCTGTTTATCTTAAATACCATGCTGAAAGTGTGTGTGTGTGTGTGTGTTACAAAGTCCAGCTTAATCTGGCATCTGTACTCATTGCTGAAACTTATACTTCACCACATATTATTGCATTATTGCTCTTGAAGGAATTCTTCTGAATTTGGCTTCTGTTTGTTTAGATACAATCCTGATTATAAGAAGGAAGATAAACTATTTTTGAGTAAATAATATACAAGTGTCTGTATACCTCTAATAGAAATGTGAAATAGTTTGATGAATATAATAAATATGCTACTTTCTCCTTTTGAAAACTGGCTACTGTTAATTAAAATATGTTAAAGATATGACCAAATTTGCTTTTATCCAAGATTGTTTTTAGAGTGGAATAGAGAACCCTATTGTTTTATTTAGATATTTAATAGAAATGAAAAGAATTAGAGCAGTTATATGATCTCATCCCATTTTCCTATACAATAGTCCATTAAATTTTTATTGTCTTAAACAATATTTTTACTTCCATCCTCAAGCTATCTTTTCTCATTTTATCATTAAGAAAAAAAAAACCCAACTCACAATACTGGGAAGAAAAAAGTTATTAACTGAAAATGTAATAGGCATCTTTCTATATTTCCCATAGAGACATGTAGGATGAAAACAAAATAAATTGTGAGAGACTAAGGCATTGTTCTACAACTCCATAATTTCTGCAGATTGTTGTTTATTTGTTTCAGCAGCAAATTCAGCAATGTGTTCTCCGAGAAACAAGAGTGCCAAAGATATAATTAGACTTGAAAAAAGTTAGGTTCTTGGAATGAGAGATGTGCAAAGAAAAACTGAGAGAAATCAACTTGAAAAAGAAGAGAATGTATTTTTAAAAGTAATTAAAGGGGTGGAGTTTTATTCCAGTGAGTCAATATAGCCTACTAGGAAGGAAATAGAAGGCAATGGTATCAAAAGTAAGCAGAATATAGCACAGAATTGAAAGGAATCTGAAAAATAAATTGATTCAGAACTGTTGTTTTTTACTTGAGAAGATAAAAGTTTGTATGGCGAAAGTAAGATAAGGAGTAACAAATTCCCAGTAAAATGGATGCAAATTATCTTTTCTGTTTTCTATGTATTTCAATTTTTACCAATTTTGTTCTCTTCTCAGGAATCATTTTGTCATATTACATTTCTAATCTATTGTATACAACATCAGCTGCTCCTTTTCCTAAACCGTACTATGTATACCTTTTCTCTCATAATTCTTCATGTATATTATGTCTAATTTTCCATATGTATATTCTATTTCTGTAACTTGCACAATATAATACTATGCTGGACTCATTTTATACATGTCTTATATCTACTATGCCTCTGAAAATCCCAGGTCAAGAAAGTGCTTGTACGGTGTTCCAGGAGGGATAAAAGATGTTTGTAAAGCAGTGTGAGACATTGACCTTAGGCTTACCGCAAGAGCGAATGCAATCTGTTCTCTGCTTTCTCTATTTCATTCCATGTTCACCTGGCTGACTGATTATGTGCTATGAATGGACACCTGGCCAAAATATTCTAGGCCATTCTGACATTACAGTTCATCCCCCAAGTCTTATACATTCAGAGATTTTTAAAAGTAATTATTATTTCCCTGTCATTGTATGTTAAAGTATTGACACATTCAAAAGAAAGTGTCCAAAGAGAATAAGTACAAATATTCTAAAAAGATTCCCCACATTAAATAGTGTTAACAAACTGAGGTTCAGTAAACTATATTTACATTGTGTTCTATACTTAATTTGTTTATAAGATATAACAGGTATATATTGTTTCGTATTTTCTTTGAACTAAGTAAACAGGACTCTAATTCATAGCCGATTAGAATGAAAGAACATAAGCTTACCAGAGTTTTATTTTTGATGTGTTTGTTGTTGATTTAAAGGAGAGGAAAGAACTTCAGACACAGAGGTTAGGACCTTGCACACAAAACCACTTCAGGAGTTACTCACCAAATAGAAACTGGAACACAAATCCCCACATGGTTCTACACTACCCTTGTCTGTATATACTGACTCACTGAGGCTTCATGCCTACTAATAAGGACATAACTATTATTGTACTCCTTTTAGAGATGAGAAAACTGAGACATAAAAAGTTTATGTAACTTATCCAAGGTCATGTAGCCACCAGTTATTGTGGCTAGGACTCAAACTAAATCAGCGTGGCTTCGAATTCTCTGCTTTTTATTGCAATGAATGCTATGTGTACTCTAAAATTAAAACAGGAATTTCATCAATATCAGTAACTTACTCAGTTTCAAGGACGGAGCAACAATCAGGAACAGCAAAGCCTCAAAATCACTGTCTTCTGTAAAGCAATAAAACACTGTACCGAAACAACTAAGGGCATCATATGGACACTAATATACACTAAGATCTTACCATTTACTGTCCACCTACTTTCATTTCACCCTGCATAATTAGTCATCTTTTAAAAAGGGGAAATTTATTCTTTCTTATTTTAAACAGACATCTTAAGTGTAAATTCCATGTAATATAGTAAATATAAATATATAACTATACCATATTCATGTTTAATTCTTGGATTATATTCTTTAAAAAAACATTTTTTTGCTGAAAAAATATCAACTTTTTTATATTGTACAAAATTTGGATGGCCAAAACTTTTTGAACAATTAAAGAAATACTTGTTTGCACTGAACATTTGGATTAATAGTGGCAAATGTTTTCGCATTTCTTAAAAAAAAAACAGGGGAAGCTGGGATGGCTCAGTGGGTTAAGTGCTCACTTTGCAGTGCCAGGGACCAAGGATCAAATCCCAGCCCTGGCCCGTGCAGAACCATGTGCTGAACTGGGAGCTCCCCCAGTTCAGTTCTCTCTCTGTCTCTGTATCTCTCTCTCTCTCTCTGTCTCTCTCTGTCTCTCTCTGTCTCTCTCTGTCAAACAAACAAACAAACAAAAAAACAATTAAAATTAAGTAAATAAATATTTTTAAAAAACAACAATGTGAATTAGATTTATGAAATAAAGTAACAATAGCTTATTTTTTTCCTCCCCTTGATTAGTGAAATAACTTGTATTGTTTGATCATTTAACTATGATGTTAAAATGCTGCAAGACAGGAAGTTTTGAAGCGAGGGAAATAGAAGTTTTCACAAGGCAGCTACTCTCTGGTGCCCACTGCATGTGACAAGCTTCATGATGAGTGAGGGACACAGAGAGTCCTGAGTAGAGCCTGACCCCAGCCAGACCTAATTATACCAGTCAATGACTGTTTGAAAGTGCAGAATATTTCCAAGTGTGAAATCTTTGAAACTAGATAATATGATTTTAAAATCAAGATCAAAATTCACTTTACACCCTACTGGAACCATACACACACACACACACACACACACACACACACATACATATTTTCAGTAAAAATATAGGAACTTTTAAGAAAATTAATTCTTTAACCTGACTAACATAGTAGCCATCTCTGACACTATTATTTACAAATATTATGAGAGTAAGTCTAGCTAGAATTCATCCATCTTATGTGTTCAGACATAGGGAATTGGTAAAATAATTAACAACTTAATTATGAAACTACACATGGGCTTTGAATGAGGCAATCTATCTGTGAACTGTAGTCTAGCACAGTTCTTAACTAACCATGGGGCTTAGAGCAGCTATTTAACCTCTCTGACCTTCAAATCCCACAATTATGAGCTCAGAAGACTAATAGTGCTTTTCTTTCTTCACCCCAATGTCCTTTGTTTATTTATTCATTTGTTTTTATTATGGTTTTATTTTACCTAAAAATCAAATGGCAGACTACATAAAAGCAACTTTTAAAATTTCAGGGGAAGTCAGGATGGTGAGTTAAGCGCTCACTTTGCAGCACCGGGGATCAGGGATCAAATCCCGGCCTCGGCCCGTGCGAACCATGTGCTGAACTGGGAGCTCCCCCAGTTCGGTTCTCTCTCTGTCTCTGTATCTCTCTCTCTGTCAAAAATAAGTATATTAAAAAAAAAAAAAATTTCAAGTACCGTGCAGGTATTGTTACTTATATGGGGTCTGGCAGAAGTAATACCCTATTTAAGTAGTGCTTGAGTGTGATATGTTACAGAATTACATGCTTAGGATTTTATAATGAAAGATTTGTTATACAGTGTCCCCTCGCCACTTCGCGCTTCATGGTTTGCGGCTTCAGTGCTTTGCGGGTTTTTCCAAAATATTCATCAAAAAATAAAAATGAAAAAATACAACCCTGTCGGCAACCCCATGGCGGAAAGGAGCGTTGTTTCATGTGGATGCACGAGAGAGAAGGATCCCTGCCTGTCAAACAAAGAGCTGAGCTGACTCAGAGTCCATCCCACGGGCTCATAAAGGTGCGGGATGGGTTTCCGGGGCCACATCGACCCATGAGAAAATTCCTAGGGGCAAAGCCTACTTCGCGGTTTTTCAGCTTTCGTGGAAGGTTGTGGTCCCCATTAACCGCGAAAAACGAGGGATCACTGTAGTTTACTAGCTCATAAAAAAGGGGCGTTACTTTTGCCAGACCCTGTATTGACCCCTTTCCAAGCAAAGTGGTACATAAATGCTACCTAACATCCATCCTTTGCTTCTAACAGGTATTAGAGATTTCCCGTGTTCAGTAGTTCTAGACTCTTAACTGAACTTCATTGGCTTTAAGAGCAAGACAGGAGATTGACCTAAGAAAGAGAAAGTCAGAACTATCTTCATTTCATTACTGCCAAAAGAACTCACTTAAAAACAGTGGAGGTTCCCCTTTTAGGCTCTGTGATCTAATACCCTACCCAACCTTTCTAATTCGTCTATTCCTTCTTAAATTTCAATAATCCATGGATGTGTTCTCAGTTATTCCAAGGACATGTTTATATGCATGCATTCATACATTAATTAAAAACAGGATATCCTAGACATGAAACAGTACAATTACAATTAGGAACAGACTTTTTTTCTCACCCACTCTAGGAAATCGCTTAAGGCCTTTTTATACACATAGAATCATATGGAGATGAAATTTTACATGCCATGTAAATCTTCAAATAAGTTGTAAGGGAAACAGAATGCCCATCTTGTAGGTGTTAGTGTGGCCCACAGACGTGTGAGATGATGAGAAACCTGGGCAAATCTGTCCAGCAGTCACCTTTATGAATATGTTTAGTGAATCTTTAGATGTGTCATTTTTATTTGTGCAGATAGTCATCTTTCCCAAAAAGTATTGGGACAGGTAACGATGAGAGTACTTAAAATTAAAATCAAAACCAAAATAGCATATCAGTAGAATGAGTGTGTGTATATGTGTATATATATTATCATATATGTACAAGATACATTTAAGTATATGTATCTTGTGTCATATGTCCCATAAGGAAGACCACACTCTAGGCCATAAATAAGTTTTTTTTTTTGTTAAATTTATTGGAGTGACGTTGGTTGGAAAAAATTACATAGTTTCTAGGTGTAAAATTTTGCATTACATTGTCTATGCATTGCAAAAATTTCTAATTGCTCAGCTTTAAAGCATTCAAGAGGAAAGAATGGAGCATGGCCACTTATAGAAGTGTCGTCATCTAAAAGGAAAGAGCATTAGTTCCTACGGGGATATAAATTATACCTTGTACACCTCTACCAAAACAAAACAAACTTAGAAGTTCATCTTGGGCTCTATTTAGAGAATATGTTTTTCTACAGTCTTACTAAAGATAATGAAGTTGAAGATTTCATATGGTTAGATAGTATAACTTCTTTAGACAACAAACAAGGGCATACTATTAGAATAAAGCTCAAAGAGCTTTTGTCTACATGGTCTGGCTTTTAGGAAAAGATGGAAAGTAGCAAAAGGAGTGGCTAGACTGGATCTAATCCAGACCATTTGACACAGATAATTCCTCCAATTCCAGTGTATTTATTTGAACTGGAGAACAATACAGAATAATGTATTCGCAGATGAGAGCCTAGGGCACTGAGTTTCTGAAATGCTGATGGCAGGTTCATTCATATGCATTAAAAATCAGACAATGAATAAATATAATCAAGAATTTCTCAAGAAGTGATGGCTGGTTCAATTTAGTCTCACACATGGTACAGTTGCTGAAGACTATATCAAGCTATATTTTAAGTATGTATTTCTTTTGTACATGCAAATTTAATCAGGTTAGCATAAAATTTCCAGGGAAGTCATTTCAGTGTACGAGTATTTCTTTTTGGTAACTCAGATTTCAAGATACATGCTATTATAATTTCTGAACAAAAATAACTGTATCTTTTTATCAAGCTTATAATACCTTTTATTTATCATCAAAGATGTAGTATTTATGTAGTTATCAGATAAGCAATATTTAGTGATTTTTAAGAAAGGCGTATAATCAGCAAATATCTGCTAGGAATAGCTTATATCTAATTTATTAAAGCACATTTGCAAGTGCTTATTCCAAAAATAATGAGGAAGGCAGATTACCTCTGATGTATGCAAGAGTTGTGTGATCTTAAAGTTTAGAAGTACAGCACTGTGAAAGAGTCTATTAAATCATCATTTCCACTTCTTCCAAGATTCTATTTCCTGACCTCCCTCCCTGTCATGTGTGGCTACATGATTGAGTTCTACAGAAGTAAGTGAAGTCTCTTCCACCCCTGTCCCATTAAAAAAAAAGCCCCCACTCATGATCTCCCACAGCCAGCTGAGAGCTGGGCAATCTTGAAACACGGATGGTGAAGGTGCAGTCTCTGAACTTCTTACTACAGAATTACTGTATGGAACAGAGCACTTTCCCTGCCCTGCATCTGCCTTAATCTGATTACTTGAATGAGGAGCAACGTCTGTTGTTTGGAGACATTACACATTAACAGGTATACTTGATACTAATGTTAGCCTGTTCAAGTCGTTTAACATTGTCCTACATAAGAGATCCTGCTTCTGTTTGAGAGGTATTTTACTTCTCTGTTTTTATGTCTGTGAAAGCTGGTCCTTACATTTGTGTTTCCATGTAGATTAGTGGGTTGTACAATAGCTGCAGCTCATATCCCCCAGCTTGTTTGACTTCATGCTTCAGCCGCCCCAGTCTTTGTTCTGTTCCTCACATACGTATACCACCCTCATTTCTGCTTTAGAACTCCTACCCTTAATTTTCTCCTTTTGGTGTTCTTTTCTCTTTCCTTTGCTCGTTGCATGACCAATTTCTCATCTTCCATTTGTTAGCTCAGATGTCATTATATCTGAGCAATTTCCCTGCTCACGTTAACAGAGATTGCCTACCACTAGACTTCCCATATGCTATTAGTGTGCTTGTCATTATCAGGATTTAGCTTCTTTATTGTCTTTGCTTCTGTGTGTGTGTGTGTGTGTGTGTCCTTCTAAATCTAACCTTCAGTATGGCAAAGACTTTGTCCTTTTTTATTCCTCAGTTTATCTTTAGTGCCTTGAATAGATAATTCCTGGCACATAGTAGGAGTTTGATTAATACATTTTCAATTCAACATGGACACTGCTTTTTTGAAACTAGACTAATAGAAAAGACAGTAAGTTGAGTTGTTAAAACCAGTAGATGCTTTATGAATATTTCTGGTGTAATGGCAGTTTATCTTCAAGTATTGCTGAGAAAATTAATTTATTTACCATAGAACTATTTTATGCAGGGAGACAACGAAGCAAGTATTGACTGTGACTGAAATTCTATAAAACTTTTATGGGTCCTATTTAAAATAAAAGTTGAAATGAATCTATAGTGCTTGACATACACCATAACCTCATAGTTAATGGTTTACTGCCTCTGAAGAAAGTAATTAAAAAGATGACTCATTCATTGATTTTGTTACAAGAGTCAATGAACATTTGAACATATTATTATTATATTTTGAAATTAAAGGAGATATGCAAAAAATATATAACTTATTTAAATATTAAAATAATTCTGTCTTTAATTCAAACCTGGTAAAGCATACATGTCTTTAGGAAAAGGTATATTGCTGCATTTAATGTACAATATATATTTTTAATAAATGCTTTACACAATGGATGACAATTTAACTATTGAACATAAAATATTTTAAACCTGAGTACTTTATAATTAATCTCTGTTCACATTCACTACAGTTTAAATTAGTTTAAATTTATAACATAATTTTCAATTACAGAGTGCATATTTAGAAAATTATCATATTTTTCCATGTACAAGATG
>PVKE010015661.1:0-33119 GCA_004027555.1 Craseonycteris thonglongyai
GGGTGAGAGCATTTTGAAAGAGGTTGGATAGCTCTTGAAGAATACTCATTGAAGGAGTATGGCAGCAAAGAAGAGAGATATAGAGCTACAGGGGCTGTTATTTTTTAATTCCGTGAAGCATGCAGATTTGTTAGAAAACATTACTATATTTTATTGATCAGTTTGTACCACTCACTCCTTTCTATGTTGAAAAGAAGGAGGGACACCAGGAGAGCTCAACAGGTTGAGTGCTTGCCTTTGTAGCTGTGAGGTCCAAGGATCAAATTCCAACCCTGGCCTGTGCAAATCCATATGCTGAACTGTGGTGAAGCCGGTTTTCACCTCCCATGCAGGAGGCCCCTAGTTCAGTTCCCGTGCTGCATGGACCTACATCCACCTGTGTGGAATGAAACTACGTCACAATGAATGATGTAGAACTATGGGGACTGCTCTAGGCCTTCCCCACTTCTCTCTCTCTCTCTCTCTCTCTCTCTCTCTCTATCACATTCTCTCAAACAATAAAATAAATCTTAAGAAAATAGGAGGAAAATTAATCCTACGAAGTGAAAAGAATGTGACAAGTTTGTGAACAAAAGAAAGTGGATATAGACAGAGTGATAAATGAACAATAGTATGGTGAAAGTGGTTTACTAAAAATACGAGAGATGAGATTTCCTTCAACATTTCATTGGGATCAAGATCACACTATATTTTTGGTATGTTTTGTTCAGTTTTTTTGCTGCAATGAAAAATTGATATGGTTAATTCACACAGTCAGCCTTAGCAATATTATACACCATTTGTAATTACACTGTAACTATATTAAAAGGAGAAGGCAATTTTATTTGAGTGGGCCAACCCCTCAGAAGAGTAGTATAGGAAAGCAATAGGACATGTCCAGTCAATGTCAGGCCACAGAGTTTCTAGATTTCCAGTGCTCAGTCAAAGCATAAAATAAATTTTCAAACTCTAAGATTAACAAGAATTTAATGTTATTAATTCTGTGATAATAACAGTATCCTTATGTAAGGATATCTTACATGTTATGTATGAAGGGTCCCAAAGTGCTGTGAATGAGATTCAAACATAGAAGGATGATTTCTCTCAGTGTTATTTGCTATGAACGTGTCTGATGAATTATGAATCTGGGCATTGGGACATATCCGACGTACTCTGCAATGATACTGAAATATTTGGAAATTTTCTGTAGTGTTGATATAATTTGTCTTGATTTTGGGAGAGGCAGTCAAATATTTAAGTTGCAGATGCTTTCCAGAAATAGATAACTCTCTTTAGGAGGTTGAAGGTGGAGGGTGGAGCAGGGAACACAACTTCTGGCTGATTTATTTCTCTTACAGCAGGAAGCACATAGCCTTGTTTATTGTTAGCCATAGTTATTACACTATTCATAATTCGTTTCCCTTAAGAATAGTACTGCACTGATAAATGACAACACATAGAAGATGAATTTGTTGCAGGATGCTCAAGCTGTGTTGGGCAATTCCAGTTCTGCCTAAGAACTCACCTTTGAAGGATAAGAACTAGCAGACACATTCTGAACTGATATTCGATTGCAAGCTTTCCTTTCCAAAGACCAAGCTGCATCTTCTTAATTTTTTAATTGCTTAGAGCCCTATTCACATTGCACGATAAAATTAATGTAGAGTAGAATATGTTGAAATAAAATGACTATCTTATTATAATTTTCCCCATTGTAATTATTAACATACATTGAGTGCTTCCTGTGTGTTAGAAACTGATTGAGGTTCTTTACATGCTTTACCTCACTCAATCCTCATAACAAACCTGTAGATAAATATTATTTTCACCCCCACTTTGTGGAAAAAGAAAATGAGGCACAAAAAGATTGTGTAGTTTGCAAGATTAAATGACACAGCTAAATTGTAGATCTGGGATTTAATTCTATACCTGCTGGCTATAGATGCTGCTGCCTTTATCACTACACTGTTCTGTTTCTTGTGTCCATTGTGTTGTGGTATGTGTATGTGTGTGTGCTTGTGTGTGCTGTGAGTTAGGATATATTTTTCTCCAAATTGCTAATAATTTATGGCACTGTAATTTGTTATTAGCCTCCCCTTTCTCATTGAATTGTGCTGCAGATACTAAATTTGTACATTTATATTTATTCCATTGATATCTGTCTATTCTTGGATTGGAACTCCATACAATCTTTTCTTATCTGCTTGTCCCATCCCTTCTCCTTTATCTCATTTTTCAAAAATTTTGCTGTTTTTCTCCACAATATTCTATCTTTCCTTTTTTGTTTGCCATGTGTTTTTATGACTTAGAAAAAAATCTCTTCTTTTTCCAGAATATGGAGACCTCAAGCCAGGAGCCTTCTTTTAAAATGTTATTCGAGAAACACAGAAGTAAAGACAAGTGTTGAGTTAAATAAAAAATAACCTTAGGATGGAGATACAGGTACAGGTGCTAGACATAGGTGATGAGCTAGGGTCTGATCACTCTAGTCTTACCCTACTTAGTTGTGTGTGTGAATGTGTATGTATGTAATTGTGTACACACACATATACCTACACATATATATGCAAACATGTTTTTTCTTCTGGGCTCCAATGAACATCTTATCTGGATGTAGGAAGGGTGAAGAATTTGGGAAAGCAATTATTTTTGTTCATGAACTAGTTACTCTGGGTTGATGGCACCTGATTTTTCCCTAGACCAATGTGCCCTTGAAAAGGTGGTAGCAAATATGAAGAAGGCTAGTGAAATGGTAGAAAAATGATTCAGAGTGTTTCAATTATCTTTCTTATTGGATAAAGCTTTGTGCTACTCAGCAAAGAATCTTTTGTAATTTGGTGACGGAGGAGGGAGTGAGAAAGGTTGGGTTGGAAGAAGAGAGGTGAGAGTCCCTTCTGTTTTGATGAAAACAATCACAATTTATTGATGCTTACTTTGTGCTAGTTGTTATTCTAAGAGCTCTATGTAGTTTATCTCTTTATGTCCACCCAATTCTATAAAGTCAGTAGCTCCATCCTCTTTTCACAGATGAAGAGGCAGAGGATCAGATCAGTTGGGCAACATAACTCATTAGAGTAACACAACTGATAACTTAGACCTGGGTTAAAGTTTAAAATCTTTGGCATGCTTGACAACTGTTCTCCATAATCTAGCCCTTGCCTACTTAACAGCCTTATCTTGTGCCATCTAAATTCAATCACACAGAAATTTTTTCCAGTTCCTTAAATGTCTTATTTGCTGTGGTAAAGCTATGTATTCTACAAAGCATTTCCTTTTCTTCCAAAGCACACAGAAAACTTCCTTTCTCAGCTTCCCCTTGGATTTTGGTGGGACCATATGACTAATGGGATGGGAGTGAAAGTGATGGGCAACATTCCCAGACCTGGTCCTGAAACATTTCACAGTGTTGAGTATGTTTTCTGTTCCCCATCTGCACAGCTGGATGGCAGAACCTCCAGACAGAGCTCCTGCTTCTCCTTGGGCAAGAGATACCTGAGTTAGCTGCTCAAACATCGGTAGTGTAAGAAACTTTTATCAGAAAAGAATGTGAGATGTTGGGGTGGTTTGCTACAGCATGTAGTATTACTAACCATGGCTAAAACACTTGCTCTATACTAGGGGTTGGCAACCTTTTGTTTTCAAAGGCCAGGTAGTAAATAGTTTAGGTTTTATGGACCACATAGTCTCTGCAACTACTCAACTCTGGCATTGTAGTATGAAAATGGCTTTGGATCAATGTAAGTGAATAGATAAGGCTGGGTGCCAATAAAACTGTCCAGGCATTGAACCCCTTTTGTCTGAGGACCACAGCATATTGCTGAACCCTGTGTGGGGCTGAGGCCCCTCACTCCTCCAGGGAAACCTCTGTGGCCAAGATATTCCTCCTGAATCTCAACCACCACGTGGAGGTTTGGGGCCAGTTGGTTTTGTATCTCTGCTCCTCCTATCAGTCTTGAGGTGGCTTCTTCTTCATATTCTTACTTATAAAACTACTGTTCACCTATATTTCAGATGTTTATCCAGGTTGATTGTTCTATAATTTGGTTGTAATTTTGATGTGCTGATGGAAGAAAGCAGGGACAGTGTTTATCTACTCCACCATCTTGGATCTCTATTTTGTTTCATCTTTCTCCTTTACTCTTTGTCCATCACTCCCAGGCTCAATCCACCTTTTGCCTAGCTGACCTGTTATTTTCTCTTTATACCTTAGCTGCAACTTCAGTTCCATATGAGGATCATTTTTGCTTGCCCCTTCTCTGCCTCCCTCTTCCAATTAGGTCAAGACCCATTGTTATGTTTCAATAAGCCATTTGTACTTCCTTTTTCATAATAAGCTTCCTTTTATAATAATTTGTTTAATCTTTCTTCCTTAATATGCTGACAGCTTCATGAGGAAAAGAAGCTATGTCTATTTCATTCACTGTTTTTTCTCTAGAACTTAGCACAGAACCTGACACAGAGAGGTTGCTATAAATTCTTGTTGAGTCAATGAGTAAGTATGGACATATATTATTAACCGCTGCCTTCAATATAGAGAACTTTAGGAAACTCATCCTTCCTTCCCCTCTGTCTCTTCTTCCTCTGTCCTTCAGGCCTTGGGCTCAATATAGCTCAAAGGAAACCAAACCCGCAATTATGATATTATAGTCACACTCTTGAATGGAAAAGAATACCACAGAAATATTTACACTCACGCATATTTCTTTGGTGTGAATACTGACCTTGTCCTCACCTCAGTCAGTATTTTTTCTTCAGAACCATAAATCATGGGATATCTTCTCATAAAAGCCAATCGCTGTCACTACTCTGAAAGCTAATTCCATCTTGAGCCCCATAAATGGGAAGAGGCTATTTTTGAAGTTCTGTCATCATATTGCTCTAACACCTATAAATCTGAAAATCTTTCCAACATTCCTCAGTTTTATAGATAGTAAGTTAGTGGACACTCCAAATGGTCAAATAGAGGTCCACCATACCAAAGATAGGAAAAACTATTCTATTTTCAGGATAGAGAACACATATTAGAAATAAGGGCAGCTCATAGTTGCATAAAAACAAAAAGATATGTAAGGATTATAATAGAGCAGCTGACAAACTCAGAAAGTCAGTGAATATGAACTTGTAGTTCTATTAAGTGGTGTGATCCAATAAATTGTGGAGTTTGGAGAATTCAAATATAGTCATGGGTAAATTCACAATATAGCTAAATTTACTGGGGCTACAGGTGAGTGTGAGCAGTGCTTTGCAGTCGCCCATGGGGTTCCAGTGGTTTCTGTGCACCTAAGGCAGGAAAGACAAGTTTGACAATCTGGAAAATGTCCACAGGCATTTTACTCAGAAGACAATGTCAGCTCACCTCTTCCCTTGTCGTTTGGTCAGGGACAGTCAACAGGAGTTTGTGCAGGTCAGTGAGAACAAGGCTTGGAATTGTCAGTGTCAATTTCTTAGGAAGTCTCTCAGGGCTTGTAGCCATTTTCATCTTTCAGACTTCAGTGTAGTTTAAAAAGTACCTTAAAATGTAATATCTTTTCAGGAATAAAACTTAGTTACTAATATTTTTCATTCATAAAAGAGTATCAGGCCCCAATTCATTTATAGAAATGAATCACCCCCACTCCCTCCCACACAATCTAGTTTCTTAATAGCAGTTGAACTCTTAACCTCAGACATAGAAGGTAAAGGTTTGTAACTGCCTTGTCATTATTCTGTCCCTAGAACCCAGCTCTCTGTAGTGTGCCATAAATATTTGTAGGATTATGAGTGAATGAATGATGTGACTGGCTGAATGTCTGAATGGATAAATGAATAAATGAAAGAAAGCTATTGAAGAGAGATGAATTAACATTTGGCTCCAAGTTCATCCTTTTATTTTTTTCTGATACTATTTTCTACTTTTATGCTGACCATTCGTCAAGTGAATTTGCAAAAATAATAGCAACACAACAACTCACACCTATGATGCACCTTTACATATTTTATTTTAAGTAATATAATATAAAGCATTTGGCTTTATTTTTCTGGATCCATTTTATGTGCTTGTGTTGACTCAGCTGTCAATTAACAAGTAATTATTACCTTCAACTTCATGTGAGTAGGGCACCTGTGTGACCAGTGTGCTCAGCACTCAACAGACGGATGAAATATTGTTATTTTGAACATAGGTAACTGAACTAAGAGACGTTGGTTGGTCAGTGACATTTAAAATGCAAGGCTTCAAATTATGCCTCCTGATGGAATTCACTGTGATCATTAGGGTAAGTGAACACATCAGGCATTCAATATAAATGCTGAGCCAAATGTAATAAAGGAAAAAGAAGCTTTCTGTTTCTCCACTGTGCCATTTTGTTTTGCAACGAAGCATTATTGTGTGCTATAATTCTCTAGGATAACACTGAATTCTTCAGCTAAAATGCTAGATCGGACATATTTCAAGCTAATTATTTGGCATTACTAGATCATATTCTGTTCTCTAATAGCTTTGCAACATACTTTTTCATGACAGCATCAGTGATTTCCAAAGATAAAAAGTGATTGAAGGCAAATAATTAACATATTTTTCCATGTATAAGATGCCCATCTGTATAAGACGTCCACTTTTCTAACCCAACATTAAGAAATCAATACATGAGTTACTCCTGTGCATAAGACACTCCCCAATTTTTGGTCTTAACAATGTTAGACAAAAGTTTCATTTTTTAAAAGATTTATTTTATTGATTTGAGAGAAGTGGGAGAGGGAGAAAGAGAGAAAGAGAAAGTGGGAGAGCCCAGACCAGTCTCCATTGTTGTACAATCATTAGTTGTGACATGGTTTCATTCCACGCGGGTGGTTATGGGAACCGAACTGAGGGCCTCCTCACCAAAGGTGAGAACCTTCACTGAAGGGCTTGGCAGTTACCAGTTGCACCACAGTTCAGCTTATGGATTTGCATGGGCTGGGGCCAGGTTTTGATCCCTGGACCTCGCAGTTATAAGGCAAAGGTTCATTCAAACTGTTGAACTATCCTGGCATCCTCAGTTTCATCTTTTTTTGTTTTTGTTTTGTTTTGTTTGTTTGTTTGTTTGTTTTTGACAGAGAGAGAAACAGACAAACAGAGACAGAGAGAAGGGGGTGGGCCCAGAGCTGTCTCCATAGCTGTACATCATTAATTTTCTACATAGTTTCATTCCACAGGTGAGCACAGGGCTGTGTAGGGCAGGAACTGGGCTTGAGGCCTCCAGCATGGGAGGAGGCATGCCCTCACGAGCCAGGGGCAAACCAGGGGCCTCCCATATAGGAGGCTTGCCCCAGTGAGAATCGAACTGGGGGCACATTCCAGTTTAGCCTATGAGTTTGCACAGGCTGGGGCCGGGATCCCATCCTTGGACCCCAGGGCTGCAAATGGGTGCTCAGCCTGCTGAGCCGTCCCGGCATCCTCCTAAGCTTTGTCTTGGCCATGGAAAAATGCAGTATCTGGGTGGATTACCCAGACTCTTTGCTGTGTGGGGCTGATGGTCTGCTTTGGGAAAGTCATCATAAGCCTGAGGGCTTAAATATTGGGTTCTTCTGATAATTAAGTGCCCTGTTATTTTTTCTTGCTTGCTTTTTTAAAGTAAAGTTTATTATTTTTATATTATGGCATTTTAGAGGACATAAAACAGTAAATATAAGAATAAAAAAGTCACTCTCCTTTCTTCCTACCACCATTCATCAGTAAATATTTATTGAGTACCTCCTATGTGTCAGGCACTGATGTTTTCACGAATTTCTAAATACCCATTTGTACCATAATTCAGAGGCTCTGTGTGTAAAATGTCCTTTAATACCTTCTTTCCTAACATTTCAGAAATGTCTTGTAGAGACCATTAGGACTTTGGAGTTCTTCTGTTGCCTTCTTTTGCTGACGTTCCTTTTGAGGAGATTCTGATAAGCGATTATGACAAGCTAATAATGACTTGGTAGCTCATAGCAGTCCAGGGTTCCTGGACATTTTGGGCTCAATAAAGGCAGTTTTTTAAGCCAAAGACAAGACAGTGTATGTTTCCCTATGCTAATGCTACAAGAGCTAAACAAAACAGAAGACTTGCTTGGAATTTCTATTAGTCTTTGATGTATTAAAAGAGGACATAATATTACTCAATTACAGTTTGATCAACAACATCTCTGAAAACAATGTAACCAAGAGGAAAAATGAGAGTTCTTTATTGGTGAAATTTCCAGCACAGAACTGAAGGCAGATGTGGGGGTGAGGACGAGGCCTGGGAGTCAGGTTGTACTGCTGTTTGTGGGTAGTGCTGGTCTTAATTCAGACTTTTTATATTTTCCATAGTAGTGATAAGAAGGGGAAGCAAGCTGAGTGTGGCAAGAGGGATTGTTAGTGATTTGCTTTTCTGGACACTGTGCCTACCCGTAGTTCTTCGACAACATGAAAACCAGCCCAACTTAATGGAGGTCTTCTTATCCTGCTGTCCACATAGCATGCCTGTTCTATAGTTCAAGAGCCTCCTGAATTTTAGGTTTTGCAGTCTTGAGCTGCTCAGAGATCAAAGAGAAGAACCCTTTCTCCAGATTTTGTATATCACCCTTTTTCTCTAAAGAGGTTTTTCTTTGCGGCTCTCTGGGCTGATATTAATTTGCAACCCAAATGAGTGGGTTAAAAATGTCTTTTGATCACATACCAACACGTGGCAATCTGAACACTGGTGACATTCAACCACAAAAGAAAACTGGGGAGTGAGGGGGTCTCAAAGTGACCGTGGGACAACAGGAACTTCCGCAGTGAAGCATGTATCTCAGGCGAGGGGCTTGCACAATGAGCGAACTGTGACCAGTGACATTTCATCAGTGAGTCGGTGCTCAAATATGTGGAGAGGATGCATTGATCCCACTCTCCTGGAAACTCCCAAAAGCTCTCATGAAATGCCTGCTTTCAGTTAGCTTTTGTTAAACCAACTAAAATATCCTTCTCATAATTGTTAGGACCTCTCAACAACATAGTTCTTTCTTTCCCAGCTCGCAACTCAATGTTGTTTCCTTTATTTCATGTATATTCCCCAGCCTCATACCGATGTAAAATAATGTTTTCACTCTGAAAGGCATTTCCCAGGGCTCCCTGAAGGTGGCAGTGTTGTTCACGAGTCAGTGACTACCACGCCTAAAAAGAAAACAAGGCACCTGCTAGGGAAATGATTTAAGGATCATGGCTTCACACTATCAAAATGAGCAAAGTATATAATGAGCATTTGGGCCCACAATATAATTAATGCCCACAGCGCCATACACTCCAACATGTATATGACATGCAAAAATAAAAGATGAAACCAAAAATGCTCATGTCAACAGAAAAATATGGGTAAAAGTGGCAATGCAAATACTATTTCCAATAGGCTAAATTCCAGTTAATTACTTACTACAAGCTCACTACCCACAAAGCCTTAGGGTCTGTAAGACAGATGGCTGGGCAAATTTAGATGATATCATTTCACCAGGATTTTTCCAGGAGGAGACAGGCTGCTATTGCTCTCATCCAGCTTAACTCTTCAAGAATTTGTAACCCATGCGGCTTATTATAGTAAGCATTCTATTGTCCTTAGAGTGAAGTCATTTGAAGGTCATGTAGTAAGACTGCTCTAACAAGGTATTTCACACTTTTGCTTATGCTTCTCAAAATAATCCAATGTGGAATAGAGCAATTAGGATTTAGTAAAACATACTGGTGATTTTAAATGAGAAAAAAAAATCATTACCTATAATATTGATTAGAAAAAGGATGTCCATTTCTAGGCACAGTCAAAATCAATCACTTCTTGTAATCATGATTGTTGTGATGGTATTTGGGCATACCTGGTGATGGCATTGTAAGTGTAGTTTAGGAACTTGGTAAATGATTAATGGCAGAGCCTAAGTGGAAATGGCAAAGGGGTACATTGATACCAGATGAAAGGACAAAGCTGCCGTTTGGTTTCTACAAACAGGTCAGGATGTGAGGAAAGCCCCTGGGTATGGAAAGCTGGGAATATCCAGATCTTTCCAGAAGACCCCAGACTGAGAAAGTTCCCAGACTCCAGCTGAGTCACTTCTACCTTTTACTGTATATGATCATTGGGGCTTTTCAGTTTTCTATGAACTCTGAGAGAGAGAAGGGACAGATAAGTCTGTTTGTATATATTTATATGACTAAAACGAGGCAGCCTAACTTTTCC
The DNA here is from genome assembly GCA_004027555.1 of Craseonycteris thonglongyai. Lineage (NCBI taxonomy): Eukaryota > Metazoa > Chordata > Mammalia > Chiroptera > Craseonycteridae > Craseonycteris > Craseonycteris thonglongyai. Next base: position 10,161 of record PVKE010015661.1, read on the forward strand.
ACTCTGTGTTGCCTGATATTGTAAAAAAGAAAGGACAAAACAATGTGCTATTAAGTAATATTAACATATAAACTGAAGCAAATTAAAAAGTTTGAGTTAATTTGACCAAAAATCAATTTAAATCCAGCGGCATACAATCTAGCAGTTAGAAAGGAGCTCTGAGGATCTGCAGAACACAGTGGGAATAAGGAAGTTGTAGCAGGCAAGAAATAAATGGGTTGGTTACTGCCAAGAGACTTCCCTTGGAGGGGTGGGGCTATCAGGCAGACGACCTAACAGTGCTGATGAGATGCTTCCTGATTGAGTGGTTTAATAATTCATTTCTGGGAGAGCTGAATCTATAATTAAGTGAAGTCTATAAGCCTCAGTTTAGTGACATGGAGCTTTGCATGTGTGACTCCATTGTGGGCCTCTTGTCCTGTTTTTAACAGTACAATACAGTACTTTTCAGGCTGTCCTCCAATTGAATGTGCAATTCTCTAGATGACACTTCTAAAATTAATTCATGTGCTCTCTTAGCAATTCACAGAAGAAACTGGTAAAATTTTCTCAAGATCTAACTCATTTTTTTCTTAATGTATTTATATCTGATGTCACCCAATACTGTTCAACGTATTAAGTAAAATAGTTTTTTTTTTTCAAAATGTTGCGTGACCCTAGGTAATCCCCTAAAACAATTTTACAAATATGCTGTTAAGTATCTCTCTTCTTTTTTTATTGCTCATGCATGTGGTCAAAATGGTACCATTTGTTAGTGATTAAACTGCTGAAAAGACCTCCCCAATGTAGATACAATGCATTAATTTATACTCTTTTGGCAAGATTATTGAGTGAGTGAGAGTTTAGTATCTCTCTCTAGACATTTCTATTTCTTCTACAAGGATGTCATGAGAGACCTCTTCAAAGGCTTTTCTGCAATTCAGATTCATCTGAAGTGTTTATTTCATCAACCAATCTAGAGAATGCCGTGTGTGTGTGTGTGTGTGTGTGTGTGTGTGTGTGTGTGTGTGTGTGTGTGTAATCAGTTGGGCACTATTTGCTCTTGACAGGTCCCAAGGTATTTCCTAGTGTTCTCTGTTCTCCCTGTCTCCTTGTATGTGCTCACAATTCAACCTATTAACATTCCATCCCAGAAACTTGTCTGGATTTGATATCAAGTTCACTAGTCCATAAATGACAAGCTCCATCTGCGTCTTTTTTTTTTTTATTATATATATAAGTGGGAACACATTTATCCATTCAGGCTTCCCCCAATCTTTTGATTGGAGCAATTAATTCATTTATAATACATTCAAAGTAACTGTTTATAGAAATGTAGTTATTACCATTTTATTACTCATATTTTTTATCATTTTTTTTTCTTTTTATCTTAAAGAAGTCCCTCTAAGATTCTTTGTAATACTGGTTTGATGATGATGAACTCCTTTAGCTTTTTCTGGTCTGGGAAGTTCCTTATCTGCCTTTGGTGCTAAATGATAGCTTTGCTGGATACAATAATCTTGGTTTTGGGTTCTTAATTTTTGTCACTGAATATTCCCTGCCAATCCCTCTGGCCTAAAAAATTTTCTGTTGAGAAATCAGCTGTCTTATGGGTGCTCCCTTATAGGTAATTGCTTTTCTCTTGCCGTTTTTAAGGGTCTGTCCTTGTCTTTAACCTTTGGCATTTTAATTATGGTGTATCTTATGGGCCTTTTGGGGTTCATGTTTGGGACCTCTATTCTTCCTGGGCCTGTATGTCTATTTTCTTTGCCAGTTTAGGGAAGTTTTTTTGTCATTTCTTCAAATTGGTTTTTAATTTCTTATGCTTTCTCTTTTCCTTCTGGTAGCCCCAGGACATGAATGTTGGTATGCTTGATGTTGTCCCAGAGACCCCTTAAACTAGTCTTGTTTTTTGGATTCTTTTTTCATTTTACTGTTTTGTTTGGGCATTTTCTGCTACTTTATCTCCTAAATATTTATCACCTGCTTCAAATAATCTACTATTGATTCCCTATAATGTATTATTTATTTTAGCATTATATTCTTCATTTCTCAGTGGCTCTATTTTGTGTTTTCTATCTTTACTTTTATGTCTTTTATATATTTGTTGAAGTTCTCCCTGAGATCATTTAGCACCCTTAGAACAAGTGTTTTGAACTCTGTATGTGATAGATTGCTTGTCTCCTCCACTTTCCGTTCTTTTTCTGGTGCTTTGTTTTGTTCTTTCATTTGGGACATGTTTCTTTGTCTCCCCATTTTGTCTGCCTTCCTGTATTTGTTTCTATGAATTAGGTAGGGCTGCTATGTCTCCCTGTCTTAATAGAGTGATCTTTTGTAGTAGGTGTGCTTTGAGGCCCAGTGGTATAGTCTCCCTTGTACCCTGAGCCAGGTGCTCAAGGTGTGTCCCTTGTGAGGGTTGTGCTTGCCCTCTAGTTGTAGTTGAGCCTGGTTGTTGTTTGCATCACAATGGGAGGGACTGACTCTTGGGCTGAATTGTTTTGAGGACTGGCCATGACTACAGTGGAAGAGCTATGGTGTATAGGCTGACCCTATGGGGCAGCATTTGCTTTAGCAGGACTCTGGGGCCTTCTCAGTGTGCTCTTTGGGCGTGTTGTCCTTGGAGGCAGTCAGGTGATGCTCCAGGAACTGAAGTTAACTACCACTAGTTCTGGGCTTGGAGCTGTTTTGCAAGATGTATGGGCACTCTAAGGCCAGACAGATGCAGCTTGTTTAGGTTTTGTGAGTCTTTGAAAGATTTTAGAAAAGTTCACAGCATGAGCCAAGATAGGTTGTTTGTATGGAAAAACCACTGGAAGTGCCTTGGGTTTGCCCCAAAGTTGGGTGGGGCAGGGTCTCAGTGAATCAACAAGGCCAGGCAGAGGAACAGTGTTAGCTAGGTTGATGGAGACTCAGATATGGTGGCTGTTTGCATATGTACACAGGAGGTGGGGAAAGCTCAACAAAGAAACAATGAATTCTGCCAGCACTTCTGTCTGGGAGAAAGATGTCCCTGCAGCCCTCATCCTGAAGTTTAAATATGTAAGAATAAATTAAAAAGTTTTATAACTAAATTCCATTTTTTTTAGGTCCCCCCTTGTATAGGGGAAGAAGAGATTGCTGCAGAAGACAAAGAAGGAAATAGTGATTTGGACAATTATGTTTGACATGGGGCAAGATCAGAAAAGGGGGCTGAGAGTGGGCAAGGAGGTTGGGAAAGGGGGTCATGGGTGTTCCAGGGCCAAGACCAGCTCTGGCTGCCTTGACCAGGGCTGAGTGTGAGGCCACAGGGGAGACGACTGCCGTGGGCTGCCTTTGCTCCTATGGGCACTGCCTCTCAGCAGGCTCATGCATCTCTCAGCAGCCCATGACTGGTTCCTGACTCCACTGAACTGAGAAATGAGTTTTAGGGCTAAGTTCCCTGTCAAAAAGGCATCATTTTTATCCATTGGCTGCTTGCATTTTTTTTTTCAGTCCTTATCGCCCTCAGCAAGAATACATGTAGTTTGTTCAGCTGCCATTCTCTATTCTTTCTAATGTGCTCCTTAGTACAGATTCTCTCCTTGGTCTAGGGTCTTGTCTGAAGTTGCATGAACCCCATGGGCATTCTGCAAAGCTTAGAGTCAGGAGTTCATGTCTGAGGAAAGATCCCCTCTCAGATTTCACATTAGAGAGACCAGACAAGGGCTTGGGGGACAAGTGGCAACTGCACATTGTCTTTTTCCTTTACCAGGTAAGACAGAGCTGCAGTGATAGAGGTGAGGATGGTGGGGATAGACTATTAAGCTTTTCGAGATATGAGATGTTTTGAGGTAAAAAAAAAAAAAAGTATGCACAATGTGCTTTAATTTGTGTTCTGCTATTAAATGCTTTCTATGTTCCAAGAAGATAACAAAAATAGCTAAACGTTGACCCCATTACAAATACATCCTTGAGCCATGAAAAGAATATAAATCCCACATCCACCAGTTTTATCAGCAGAGAATTCTATTCATATGTTCAAATGATCTAAGGACATACATTTTTCATCAGCCCTCTAAAGTAATTTCACATCAACTGGGATCATCAGTGGGGAAGGAATCTAGGACTATTTTTGTTTGGGTGTCTGAGTTACTAAGGGAGGTAACACTGTTATCAGAGTGCAAAATCCGTAGACTCTTGAAAGACTTACAAATAAATAAAGGACATATGGAAGCAGCAGCAGGACTTGTGCTCAGAATTTGAATCGGTGCAAACCATGGGGTGTCTGAAGTCAGGGACCTGAGCTCTCCCAGGCTTCCTTTCCTCTGCTCACACCATGGCCAGGAGGGGCGGGAGAGCTCTGTAGTGTCATTGAGTAGCAATGGCAAAGGGCGAATTAAAAAAAAAAATCATTTAGCTGTAGAATAGCTTTAAATAAACAAAAAAATTGATGGACCCCACTCCTCTCCCCTAGCAATTGCTTTTCTTTTTCCTGGTTTAATCCCCAGCCTTATTCCCATATGTACCTTTACAAAAAATGTTGCCATATTGCATATGTCATTTTATGACTTGCTTTTAGGAAAGAAAAACTTCAGTAACATTATTTCAGGAACATTTTCCATGTTGTTTCAAAGGCTTTATGTTTATCTTGTTTAATGATTGAATAATATACTTCATTGGCTGGATGGTTTGTAATTTATATACCAATTCCCTTGATGTTGGACATTTAGGAAGGCTATTGTTTTTGGCAGACTTCTGCTTCTGTAGCACTCCCAGCTGTGTGGGCTCAGAAGGAAAAGAAAAGACCAATCCAGGGCAAGCCACGATTGGATGCTGGGGAGCATTTAGATGGAATGCCAAAATGTCGTACATGGAGCAGAAGTGGAGTTGGGATCTTCTCAGAGTTAGATTCCAGGCGAATACAGAAGGAGCTTATTTCCCTCCTCCCTCTATTTTATTTAGGTATTCCCTTTTATCTCTATCCCCAATCTCATTCTTCCATAAATAACCACTCCAAGGTGTTTTCCAGAAGCAGCTACCCAGAGGTTATTTGTAATTCCAGTGTGGGTCATGGAGACAGGCTCTCTGTGGGCTCCTGCCAGCATGCAAGGTGAGAAGTGGGAAGAGCGTGGGGAGCCCTTGCCAGAGGTGCTGGGTGGATAAGGCTGGTGGGTGCTGGCTTTTACCTAAGCACAGATGAAAGACATGGTCTTTCAAACCAGCTTTATCATTAGTTAAGTTAGGCTAAGCTACAGTAATAGAAGATGCCCAACATTTAGTGACCAAAAGACAAGTAGTTTGTCTCTTTAACAGTACAAGGCTAGTGTTTAGGTCATTGGGAGGGCCCTCTTTCATAAAGTTATCCTACCCTGCTCTCTTCAACATGTGGCTTCTAGGATCTCTGAATATCTCCATTCCTGCCCACAAGAAGGGCAAAAGAGAATGAAGAAGCATGAGCGCCAGGTTATATAGACCTGGTCTGTGTGTGAAGACATCACTTCCACTCACAGTTCATTGTAGAGAACAGATTCATGACAGGAATGTGACATAACTGCAAGGTAGCCTGGGAAATGTGATCCCAAAGAGACAGAACAGGTTTGGGGCAGTTAGTGGTATCTATATCATCAATAGAACATGAGACATTTGACCCCACCACCCCCATCTGCCTTTCTCCCTTCCCTTATTTCTCAATCAGTTCAGAATTTTTGTGAAGCACAGTACTACTTGAGAACTCCTGAGAAGACCACCAAAAGTTGTTTTGGCAATGAATTGGTATTACTTGTATGAGTGTACTCTCTCAGAAATAGTTGTGGGAGTGGAGGAGGAGGTTGGGGCATGTTTGAGAAAAAAAGAGGTAGAAAGTAATTTTTTGCCCTGGGGTTTATATAAAAATCATAAGGATACACCCACTGGGATGACAATCACTGTTCTTAAAGGTACAACTCTTTAGCATCTTGACAACTCATAGACAGACATTTCAATTGAATAGTCCAGCCTATATTCTTTATCTAGTAATTTTAATATATATATTTTTATTTACTTATTTTTGACAGAGAGATAGAGAGCTACAGAGACAGAGACAGAGAGAGAACTGAACTGGGGGAGCTCCCAGTTCAGCACATGGTTCCACACGGGCCGGGGCCGGGATTCGATTCCTGGTCCCCTGCGCTGCAAAGTGCGCTTAACCCACTGAGCCATCTCGGCTTCCCCACTTTATCTAGTAATTTTAAACTCTAAGTTTCCTGCACCTTCATATACTTCACATTCATTCACTCACCCAACATTTATTGGGTTCACGAAGCAGCTTCCACTCTTGAGTTCATGAAACAGCTTCTATTCTAAAGCAACTAGTGGCTATAAAATAAAGTTTCAGAATAAAATGTATTTGAAATTATTAGAATTCAAGATAAACGATGGGTTATACAATGCTTTTAGAAAAACAAAATGTGACTAAAAAACGTAAAATACACTCTGATTAAAAAAAATCTAAAAGAGTGCTTGAGTTCTAAAACTAGGTTGGACTAAACCTAGTGGCTAAAAAACCCAAAATACTTTCTTCTTAAGGAGCATTTCATAACAGTGAGCCACAGTAGAAACCATCAGATGGAGCATCTTCTATGAGCCCACAGGGTGTTGGTCCACAGCAGAAGGCTGGGAACAGAAGATACTCCTTCCTGTACTTCCCCAATTTGTCCTAATTGGCCTCCTTGCTGTGGCCCTGTTCTGGATTCTAAGCTTCTCATGCCTATTAAGCAACAAGTAGACTCCCTGACCTCAAACTTACCAGCTGCCTCTAGACTGTGTGACTCCTCCCTCCCCAGGATTTTAGGAATTCTGGAGGAAATGAACAAAAGTCATCACAATGGCTTCTCTCCTTAGATATGTATGTGTGCCAGGGACTTGGTGAGCTTTAAGTGCAGCCTCGCATTCAGCTCTCAGAGCCTTCCTGGGAAGGAGACACCTTTTCCCCGCATTGCATATTAGTAAATGAGGCTTAGGTTAGCGAGCTTCCCTGAGGGTACATGGTAAATCAGGGGCAGATCTGGGTTACAAAGCCAGAGCCACTAATATGGGAGTTTGAGCATAAACCATCACACTCTGGCTTTCCTTAGGGCCACAGATTGTGTGCAGCCGCCATAGTCTCAAGTTACCACATGCACACCTTTGTTCTTTTTTTAAAAGAAAAATACATTCTTTATTTTAAAATTCACTTTTCCATGTCCTTAAAATAAAACAAACTTATTTACACAATGTCTTCTGAGATCCATGCTGGCCCATTGTTTAAGATGAAGAGGCATGTGACCTGAGCAAGGCATCTACACTGTCACATATAGACAGTGGGGTCACCTATTTTATGGAGGTCTTTTCCATTTAAATGAGATGTTGTATAAGGAAATCACATTGTCAACTAAGTACTTAAGTGCAAATAATTGTTGGGATTGCTGTGTGAACAAACCCGGAAGCAAATGAATGTGTTATAAAATATTTTATGATGAAATACAAGCACTTTGATGAGGAAATGCTTCCAAACACCTTATGGGTCCACCTCTGTTTTTTCTTTGATTACTTTACCTGTTTATTCATGTGTTGTCAACTTTTTTTGTGAGTTCCCTGTCCACTGGCTGTCATCTGAGCCTCTGGGATTGCATGTAATCTAACTGGACAATGGATTTCAGTGGACAATCAGCAATAAGACTTTGTTGTTTGGGGTTCAGAGGCTCTTCCAGAGGGGTGAGATATAAATGCTCTGCCAATGAAAAACTGCTAATTGGTTAGCAGGGAATTAGACAAGTTTTATTTTTCATTAAGGGTAAACCCTTTTAGCTGCCTGTACTATACTCTTAGTCTGAAAGAGACCACTGTGTTAAAACAAACATGCCCCTCTTGTTAGTTGGTGTTTTAGTTATACCAGATAATTTTAAATGAAAAATGCAGTAATTTTAAATGAAATGCTTGTCATCTTAAACGTTCAAGAACTCTTTAGGTCTTGGTATGGATTTGTGACTCATATTCTAAAAGGGTGACATAGAAGCCATTTATTAAATGTCATTATTAACAAAACAATTTTGATGACTATTTTGATCCGCAGAACACAAGATGTGCTGGTTTTCCTCAAAAATAAAATAAATGAACATTGTTAGAAACAACTGCAAGGTTGACAAATCACAGCTCCCTGTATCTCCAGATCCTTCCAGGTCCCTGTGCTTAAAACCAAATGAGAAGTGACAGTTTTCTCTTAAGTAGAACAAACTGCATTCCTTAGTCTGGCCCCAAAATCATACCGAATGGTGAAAGGAATAGCCGAATCAGTGAATAGTGACATCGTTCTGGGGCTCTTAGCTTCCTGTCTTCTCCTGGGATTTGGTTTCCAAAGGAGGTACTTGCTTCCTACATTCTTCAGCTGTGTGTGAGATGTATGTAGTGTCAGCCATGCCTTAGCCTCCCGCCAAACGTGGCAGCGTTCCCATAGAGACTGTTGACGGAGCAGAAGGTCAGTTGAATCATATAATCATCCCCAGAGCTTGCTGTGCTCCTGTTGCTGGGAGAGTGGAGGTCTGTACCAAGCCCAGCATCACCATGATTGGTGCCATCATTAAGTTTCTCAAATGCCCTGGCCAGCAGGGCCTTGTAATCAACATTTCATTGACTGCCTGTCATACTGCGCCAGCCCCCTCGCTGGGGTCCCTGATTCTATTCCTGTCCTTCCGCAATCTATGTTCCACTCAGCAGCCAAGAGCAATCCTTCAAAAGCAGAAATCCAATAATGTCATATGGTGTAGCTGCTATGGAAAGTGGCAAGGCAGTTCCTTAAAAAATTAAATATAGAATTACCATACGAATATGACCTACAATTATATCACTCTCAGGAGGCCTTTCTGAGTCACTGTATCTAAAACAGCGCCCTTTTACCCTAAATTTTTTTCCTTCATAGCACTTATCACTCCCTTCTATTATATGCTTATTTCTTTATTTCTTTATCATCTCCCCAACTAGAATGTTAGCTCAATGAGATCAAAGATGTTGTCTGTCCTATTTATTACAATGTCTCCAGTGCCTGGTCTCAATGAATATTTATTTAATAAACAATGAACAAATGAATAAATGAATGCAACAACCAATGTTCCAGGCAGGATGCAGTAATAGCATTGGAGGGTCTAAAGCAGAGGGCAGATGACTAAGTGTCCAGGCTGCTATAGAAGTGACTGCTGGCTACGATCCTTAGATGACACAACTAGTTCAGTCGTTCAGTGTCCCCCACCCCCAGCTTAAGGCTACCCTGGACGTTTGGGGAAGACTGAACTATTATGTAGGACTACTATCACCTTCTCTCATTGCCTGTATTACCTGACATTCTCCAGTTTCCCCTTTCCCTGTTTAGCCCTTGTTTGGATCTTTCTCCTTCTCAACTTGGGTTTCAAAGAATTAAAATCTGAGTCTGCCAGCTAAACATTTTTGACAAAGGCAGGCCCGGTGCTTATAGGTGATGCAATTGCTACCACCTCTAGCAGAGGCCAGCAGTCAGTTTATTGAATTTCTTTCGAAAGAAAGAGGAAAATGCATATCTAGTCTTTCCACTTCAGGCTCCAGTGTTACATAAAATGTTTGTCTCTTCTCCTGTCTTAAGTTTTTTTTTTTTGGTTTTTTTTTTTGAGGGCCAACTATGTTCTTAATTCAGACCTTAACCTTAGCTTTGACCCTTTACCTTTTCCTCACATGCCCAAGTGACTCTTCATGTGCAGCGGGGCTCTTTTTTAATACCTATTTAATACACCAGAGCTATTCCTATAGTAATAGTCACTGTCACCTAGGTAATCTGCCTGTATCCATACCAGAGCAGCCATGATGACCTGCCAGGTATCCCGGGGGTCACGTTAGCTTTGTTTTGGTTGTGATGCGGGATAGAACCTGGGAGTTCTCTCTGGGATCCAAGTTGATATCCAGCCCAGATACATTTGCACTTGCAAAGCTGATCCCATGCATATGGCTGTGTAAGTTTTGTTTTGTTTCGCTCAGACGCTTTTTTTGTTTCACCAGCTAAAACCCCAGTTAAGGCTGGGATGCATTTCTCAGGCTCTTCCTAAAATGTAACAAGGTGAATTATCAGATGTATAAACTGGCAATCTAGATGATTCTGTTTCTATACTTGAAGGTCGTCAGGCTTATTTTTGGCCAAACTGGTATAGATCCCTGGAGAAAAATATGTGTAAGGGGACACGGGAGAAGGAGGAGATCTCATCCCCACAAAGGATGAGGGAGGAGGGAGTGCCTAGCAGAGGAAAACAGGTGGCATCCTGTGGTGGGGCAGGCTTTGTGGGGTGAGTTGAGAGGCAAGAACAGAGACCAGGTGATAAGGGCTTTTTATGGGTGAGGAACACGTAAATCTATGTTGCTGATGAGCAGACACATATTCTCTGAAATTTGCCCTTTCTGTACCTCATTGAAGCACATTTTCTTTCGAACTACACTAACTCCCTTTTTTTACAGAAATGATAATACAGAGAGCAACAAAGTGACTTCCTGCTTCTTACTCAAGGAATACAGAACATTCTTCAGTGAATTTTAAGCAAACATTTCTACAGATTTTACCTCCGGTTGAATGACAAAGCTGGATTCCATGATACCTACCTTCAGTGAAGGCATAATCTTTGAACTCTAAGATTCACTGATTTTTTTTTTTTTTTAATGAAAGAGTATATTAGTCAAGGGTAAACTAACTGGTAGAGAAGAATTTCAGGTTTCCAAATGTGAAAAAAAAAGGACACTGCAGCCTGTTTTAGGAAGAAACCAAGTGTCCTAATTAATATATTTATCTTTGACATTTCTTGACATTATAATGTCCGGGGGCTATTATTGCTATTTAACTTTTAAAAATAAAAATCCAATATTCACTCTTATAGTGCAGCTAATCCCACATAGTTCATCTGCTTTATTCATTTATATTGCTGATGCCACTTACAGAAGGCAATCAGGAGGCTTACAACATTTTGGTCTGTTTAGTTTGATGCTACAATTATCTGAGATGATTGCACCTGGTTTGGACTTCATAGAGCAAGTAGTGGTATGATATTAAAAGAAAAAGAAGGTGAAAGAAATAAAATCATTTACTAAGAAATATTTTATGCTAGAATATGTGTTATATTTTATTTCATTTCACTTAATTCTCACCAAAATTTTGGCAGTTGGAATTATGATGACTATTTCTATAGATCAAGAAATAGGTAAGGCTCCAAGAGGTAAGTGATTTACCCAAGTTCTCCTTTTTCATCAAGTAATCCTTACACCATTTATATTTTCAATATCTGTATCTTTCTCAGCTCCAGTCCCTTACATAAACATATGAAAAACCTCAAAACCTAAATACAAATCTTTCTTTGACTCGAATTCTGTATCACCTATTTTCTTCACGGCTGTTTTTTTTTTCAAAAAATTTTAAAAAAATATTTGATTTTTTGACAGAGAGACAGAGAGAAGGGGGAGGACCCAGAGCAATGTCCATAGTTGACATTAGTTTTCCATATAGTTTCACTCCACAGGTGGGCACAGGGCTGCGCAGGGCAGGAACTGGGCCGGGAGCCTCCTACATAGGTCCCGGCAAGAACTGAACTGGGGGCACACCTCAGTTCAGCATGTGGGTCCACATGGGCTGGGGCCAGGATTCAATCCTCCGTCCCCGGGGCTTCAAAGTGAGTGCTTAACCCACTGAGCCATCCCAGTTTTCCCCACAGCTGTTTTAAAGGAGTGTTGCACATACATTCTTTCTTTTTGCTCTTTCACTTCTTCCACTTTACTCTTAAGCTGGAGGTGTCTGGCTTCAACTGCACACTTCCAATAACTAAGCACTGATTAGCACAAAACCATAGGCCACTTTGTTTCTCATTTGGCATTCGACATTCAGTACTGACCACCCCCTCAGTAAAGAGCTCAATTCATTGTTAGGGTTGTTATCCAGATCAAACAAGTTCATTCAATGAGTTCAGAAGCGTTATCAGCATTAGGAAACACACACACACACACACACACACACACACACGTACATACATACATACATACATGCATACATACCAACGAGGGAGGACCAAAAAAATGGAATTCTCCTGGAGGGGAGGCCCCTTGTAGTACAGGCTTCCCCGACTAGGTGAGGGATCTAGGAAGCCAGCTGCATCAAAGTACCAGCTGACAGTTGTGAGAGGCTGCATTCAGCTTCAGTGAATTTTTTTGAAGGGTCTTTTAAAGCATTTGACCATTTTATAATGGGTGATTTACACGAACAGCATGCAGCATGACAACGCAGCGGCCTAAACCATGCTGAGTGTTCAGCAGTTTTAGACAAAACAAACAAACAAACAAATCCACCACCGCCACCACAACAAAAAAAAACGGCATGACCCCTGTGCCCCACCCTCCCTATTCACCAATCTGGCCCCAAGGAAATTTTTGTTTGTTTCTTCGGATGAAAAAATGTCAATTCTTAGAAGTAACTGAGGGCCGGGTGGGGAGCACTGCCTTGATATGCAAACTAGCCTGCTCTGAGCCCTCTATTGTTTAGCTGGCCCTGGATCCCAGAGGCACTGATTCTCTGCCTTAATTACACCAGGCCACTAGAGTCCAACCCTATAGCCCAAAGCCTGTCGAAATGTTTCAAAACAGCCAATCCAAGCTGTTTGCCTGCCCTTCTTAGCCTTTCCAGTGGAAATCCCAGTAAAGGTCATGACCTAAATGCTCCCCACTTCCTTGTGTTTCCCTTGCCTCTGGCTTCCTGCGTGTCTTTCTCTGTGGCCCTGAGTCGCGTGCTACATCTTCTATCTCTTGGACTTGTGAGTATAACAAACTGCTTTCCTGAGACTTTCCTCTGCCTTTTCTCATGACCTCACCTGACTGGCCATTTTATAAAGGAATTCAACAGAAACCCTCACTAAGTGTTAGATGCTGTTGTGTGGTGGGGTGGTGGTGGTGATGATTTCTAACCTTCTATGAACACAATGGTCAGGGACTCTGCCCTTTTTAATCTGTATAACCTTACAAATGATACCGTTTTAGTTTCATTTACTAGTTTTTGTTTTTATGGTATTATTGCATCCTTGCTTTGGCCTCATCACATAAAAATAAATCAGTTATACTGATATATATTATATATAAATAACATTCATTAATTATCAGAGTACAGTTTGATAGGGTTTAGCAGATACATAGTCGTGTCACCGCTACCATAATCATGATATAGGACACTTTCATCACCCAAATATGTCCTTGTGCCTCTGGAATTAATTTTTTCCCCTTACTCTTCGTCCTTGGCAGCCATAAACTTCCTGATATTACAATTTTGTCTTCTCTAAAGCTCTTTATAAATGGAACCTATGCAGTAGTTAGTCTTTTGTGCCTGTCTTCTCTCACTCGGCATAATGGTTTTGATATTTATCCATGTTGTTCCGTATTAGAAGGTTGTTCTTTTTTATAACCAAGTAGTTATTATCCAAACACCAGGCAATGGACATCTGTGTTGTTTCCAGATTTGAGCTATTAGATTATGAATAACAGCTATAAAAATTTGAATACAGGTCCTTGTGTGGACATATATTTTTATTTCTCTGGAGTAAATGTCTAAAAGTGGGATATTTGGCTCTTATGGGGAGTGGATATTTATAAGAAAATGCTAAACTGTTTTCCGAAGTGGTTAGACCATATTGCATTTCCAAGCAATGTGCTTGTAGTTCTTATATCTCCACAATCTTGGCAGCACTCAGTCCTGTCAATTTGATTTTACCCATTCTATAATCATAGATGTGTAGTGGTAACTTGTTGTAGATTAATTTGCATTTTCATTGATGACTAGTGAAGTTGAGCAGTGTTTCATGTGTATGTTTGTGATACTTTGATAATGTCTGTTCAAGTTTTTGGCCCGTTTTTAAAAGTGGGTGGTTTTCTTTGTTTTATTGATTTATAAGAATTCTTAAACAGTCTCAGGGGTGGTGAACCTTTTGGCGATTGAGTGCCAAAGTTTATGAAATAAGAGTATACTCGCTCGCCTCGCGTGCCAACCCATCGAGTGAGATAGAGGTATCGATTATTTTTATGTCTATAAGAGCATAAACAATAATTTTTTTAATGGTATTCACAGCTCCGCGTGCCAAAATAATTGCTCTGCGTGCCACTTTGGGCACGTGTGCCATAGGTTCACCACCCCCGGTAGATGCAAGATTTTCTTCTACATTTCCCCCCCAAATTTTGTAGTGTTAGTTTAACATTTAGGTCTATGATTTGTTTTAGTGACATTTAAGAATCAAGATTGTTGTTGTTGTTATTATTATTATTGTTTTGATATATGGATATCCAATTGTTTCAGCTCTGTTTGGTAATGGTAAAATGTCGTTACTTTCTGAATTGAATTACCTTAGAACTTTTGTTAAAAGTCAATAAACCAAAAACATGGGCTTATTTATGGCATTTATTCTCTTTCATAGTACTATCTTTTTCTAGTTTTTAAAAATGGAATCTTAAATCATTGATTTGACATATATTCTTTTCTAATATAAATATTTAATAATAAAAATTCTTGGTAAATCTTTTTTAGCTGTGTTTTATAAATTTTCATATTGAATTTGCATTTTTCTTTGGTTTAAAATATTTTCTAATTTCCCTTGTGATTTTTTTTCAATCTATGTGTTATTAGGGATATATTGTTTAATTCCATGTTATTTGAGGATTTTCTAGATATCTTTTTGTTAGTGGTTTTTATTTTAATTCTGTTATGGTCAGGGAGCATAGTTTGCATGATTTTAATCCCTTAAAATTAAAAATATATATATTGTTTTGAGAGAAGATAAGAGAGACAGAGAGAGAAGTGGGGAGGGCCCAGAGCAGTCTCCATAGTTGTACATCATTAGTTGTGATGTAGTTTCATTCCATGCAGGTGGATGTGGGGCCTAACGGCGTGAGAATACAAGGGGGTGAGAACCTTCACCACTATTCTGGAGGTTACCAGTTGTGCAGCTATTCAGTATGTGAGCTTGCATGGGCCAGGGCAAGTGCTCAACCTGCTGAGCTATCCCGCATCCCCAATCCTTTCAAATTTTTTGAGGGAAGCCAGGATGGCTCAGCAGGTTAAGTGCTCATTTTGTAGCCCAGGGACCAAGAATTGAGTCCCAGCCTTGGCCTGCTCAGACCAATATGCTGAACTGGGATGTGCTTCCCACTTGGGAGGACCCCAGTTTGGTTCTCACTCCCCCCCCCCCCCCCCCCCCCCCCCCCCCCCCCCCCCCCCCCCCCCCCCCCCCCCCCCCACGGCTCCCGTTCTGCCCAGTTCCCACCCTGGCAGCCCCTGACCTGTGTGGAATGAAACCATGCTGAAAGCTGATAATGTACAACTATGGAGACTGCTCCCTTCTCTCTGTTTCTCTGTCTCTCTCTGTCAAAAACAATAAAATAAATCTTTATAGTTTTTGAAACCTGTTTTATAACTGAGCATATGGCTTTTTGTTTTTGGCAAATGTTCCATGTTCACTGGGAAAGAATGTATTCTACTGCTGTGTAGAGTGTTTTATAAATGTCAATTAGGTCAAAATTGTTGGAAATGATTATTCAAGTGTTTTATATTCTTGTTGATTCTCCATCTACTTGTCCATCAGTTACTGATAGAAGAATATCTCAATCTTGTGATATAATGGTGATGTTGTTTATTTCCCTTTTTAGTTCTATTACTGTAGATTTATTTGTTTTCTTTTTTAGTTCCACTAATTATGTGCTATGTATTTTGAAACTCTATTATTAGGTATGTAAAGTTCAGACTTGTTATGTCCTTTGGGTGAACAAACCAATGTCTTTAATATTATGATATGTTCCTCTTTATTCAATACTTTTTGTTTTGAAATCTTTGTCATAGTAATATAGTCACTCCAGTCTTTTTGTAGATCATTGCTTGTTTTTGTGATATATCTTTAAATAGCCAATTAGATTTTAAAGAGATTAAAAATGAGAAAAATATATTTTATATTTGTCCACATATCTATTATATCTGGCATTCTTTATTGTATTATGTAGTTTTAAATTATCATCTGGTATCTTTTCCTATGACTGAAGAGCTTCCTTTAACATTATTTGTAATTCAGGTCTTCTGTTGGAGGCAGCAGAATAAGTTTGATCCCTGTTACTCCATTATAGTCAGAGGGAAAAATAAAAGATTTCAGTCCTACTCTTCCAAGAACCCTGCTATGACTATATCTTGCCCACAGTCTGAGGGTTCTATGGAGCCAAGAGAATATACCAACCCAGAATCCATGTACACCTTCTGGCTTCCAATCTGTACCTCTTCCCCTAGATGGACCCAGGGGTGGCCATTTGCTGAGGTGGTGTGGAGAAGGTCAAGTATGCACACTGGAGTATCTACCTGTATGCTCGCGAGGCCCTAAGTGGTGTAGCATGAATCCAGGGATGAGAATAGAAGGAAGGTGGTCATCAGGGGCCATATTCTAGCATGGAATTTTGAGCCTAAGAATTCAAAAATCAATCTGGCATTTCAGATGTTATGATAATGTATTTTTCAAGTTAGAAGGATAAAATGTATTTTATGTGAATTTTTTGTGGATTAATTTATAACTTTTAAATATTGACATATAGAATATGGGCCTTTGTTTGTGCTCTCACCCTAGGCCTGGCAAATGTTAGGCATTGGCCAGTTTTTTCTCCTTTCTACCCTTTAAATAAATGGGTTTCCTGTATTTGCCCTTTACAGTGATGCCTTGGAATTCAAACTTAATTTGTCCCAGAACCCTGTTTGAGTTTCAGAACGTTCGATTTCCAAGATTAGTGGGCATTCGGATAAAGCTACCAGCCATACAATCAATATGTCCCATACAAATAAGATGTTGGCATTTGTATTCCAAAGCAGCATTCAGATTCCGAGGCAAAATTTGCTTGATTTTTTTGTTTGGATTCCAAGTTGTTCAAGTTTTGGGGTGTTCGAATTCCAAGGTATCATTGTATTTTCTTCCTTTGTCACTCTATAAAATGGGTGATAATCTCTTTTTTTCAAAATTTTCACTAACACAGTAATAGGACAGTATGAATATGCATTAAGAGTGGGCCCTAGGGAATTAATGGGGACAAGTTCAGAGACAAGACTGATAATGATTCTCTGGCAGGGGAAGGGGAAGAGAGAATATGCCATTTGGGCAATAGTGTATTCAACTAATGACCTGAAAAGTTCACATAGAAATCAGAAAGGGCTGAGCAGTGTAATGAGTGAGTTCATGCCCAAGAACCAGGCTGCCTGGATTCAAATTCTGCTCCTGCCACTTACAAGCTGTGAGACCTTGGAGAAGTTTCCTAATCCATTTTTGCCTCAGTGTTCTCATCTCTTCAATGGATATAATAATAGCAACCACCTCATAGGATTATTTAAAGGACTAATTATTTAATAACTATTAAATAATTGGAAGAATGCCTGACAAATAGTAAATTCCCAATGCATTTTAACTAATACATTAATGAGGTACATCTTCAGGGCCCTGGCTGAGCTTTCCATACATCTCTTTTGAATATTTTAGAATTGGGTAGTCTTCACTTGCCAGTATTAGGATAATCTGTGGTTCTAGCTGCATTTACTCCAAAACTGGCTTGATACTCACCAATCCTATTCCTTCTTCATGGACACATGGGAAGACTTTATTTCTGACTTTCTTTGCTGTTAGGCTGGGGCTGTGTGATTGAGTTCTAGAAAAATAAATATGCACAGAATTTATGTATATCACTTTTAGGCGGGACCATTCATCCTCTGAGTTAAGCTTCTCTCACCTCTCCCATCTGCTGATGGGGTTATTCTAGGATTACTTTGAATTTGCAAAATGGCAAAGCCATCAAACAGACGCACTTGGTTTACTAGGTCACCACTTACAAGAGAACCACTCTAGAGAACTACCAAACCAGGAATATATTTGTGCTAGATTTGAATTAAAAAATATTTTTATTGCGTTAAGCCAATAAGATGTTGTGTTCTTTGCTACAGCAGTTAGCCTATTCAAATACAGATGTTTATGTGTTGAAGTGGGGTTCTAAAAATCTAAAGTATATGTTATTGGCTTAGCAATTGGCTATGGTCAGTAAAGAAACTGAAACTGGCAGCTGGAAAAATAGTAATCTTGTTATGCAGTGGCAAGACATTGGATAAATTTTTTCCTGTGAACACTTGGAAGGTAGACCATGTATCTATTAATGTTGAACTCTAGGAGAAGAAATAATGAGAAGAAATAATACAGTTATGAGAAACATAACTGTAATGGTGTGTGGTTTTTATTGTTGGCCAAGACAAAGCTTGAGAAAGAAATGACTAGTGTACAAGCATAAAAAAAAATAGAGAGTTTGAAAATTCAGTTTTGCAGAGGTGAAAAAGTCAGCTGTTTGTAGCATTTAAAAAGTGAGAAACAGAATTAAAGAAAAAACCTTTCAGCGCTAATAGTATAGTGAATCTTTTCAGGTGAATAAAAGGATTCACACACACACACACAAAAGATTAGTTTGAGGATAGGGTAATCCCCGCTCAAATATTAGAGCCTCAAGGTAGCTATTATTAAACTGAGAGAGATTGGATGGTGGCAAGGAAGCAGAGAGATAAAACACATTTGAGAATTATGTCTAAGAAAGATCTTTGCATGTGGTTTCTGGCACCTACAGCTGCTGGGGAGCAAATTGATCAACAGCCTATTAAGTATTTTAGAAACTTTTATTTTCAAATAAACTACAGCTAAACAAATAAAAACAAACAAAAACTAATGTTGACTATGTCAGAGCTCAAACTCCAAACTTTCATAATGATGAGGTTGACTCCCAGGCCCCCAAAGGACACATTTTTTCTCCCTCACTTCCCATGTGGTCAGAGGATCAAGGACAGGTGGAGTTTGCAGAGGATGGAACCAGAACTGCAGAGGAGGACGGACAGGGACATTCTTCTTAGAGAATATTAGAAAAACCTTATCAAACAAGTTTTTCTGCCACTCTTTTAGGGTTCTTATATTATCTAGCCAAAAGAGCTTCAGTATTACTGTAAACCATAGACTTCTAGGTCTTTTTCACTTGTTCCCTCCAGAAAATTGACTGTTTATTACTGTTGTCATGTCTCTGTTCCACCATTGAACAATGGCTCCGTGTGTATGGTGGTGATGGGGAGATAACTGATTTTTAAAAAAATATTTATTTCATTGTTTTTGACAGACAGAGAGAAGAGGGAGGGCCCAGAGCAATCTCCATAGTTGTTCGTGATCAGGTTTTTATGTGGTTTTGCTCCACACATGTGGGAAGTGGGCCACGCAGGGTGAGAACTGGGCTGCATATGGATCTGCATGGGCCAGGGCTAGGATTCGATCCTCTGTCCCCGGGGCTACAAAGTGAGCGCTTAACCTGTTGAGCCATCTCGGCTTTCCCCAATGTGTACTAAACTTATTGCAAGGCTATCTTTGAATTTTGCCTGGAGTAGTCCATGGAAATGTTGCAAGTCCAGAGAGAGTTATAATGCCAGTCTCCTCATAAGATGAACTAATTATAAGCAGAGACAGTTACTAACTCCTGTTGTCTCATCCCAATCTCCTTCCCCATCCTTCAGGAAGTGATTTATAAAAGCTTCTTTACCAGACTGCATAGTAGGAGGGAAATGAATGAGGTGAACTTTCTCAGCAGAATAAAGCTGCAAATGTGAATGAGGCAGAGTTGAAGAACTGTCAGTCTAGCCAGCAGCTAGTCAACAGTCCTGGAATGTGGACCCTAAATCACTGGATCTAGAATGACCACTTAAGCTAATTCCTTTGATGGAAGTTGGAGATGCCAAAGAGTTAGAGGAGCCAGATCTGACTGAATTATGAGCGTCGGAACAATGAGGAAGATTTTACCTTGCTGTTTGGGAGTGCCAGCTGGCATGGAGCAGAATGCAGCAACCTAGGGAGGGTGTAAAGAACAGATGGGAAGTTTGGGAAGAAGTTACTTTATTTGAATGTACTGAACATAACTTTTCTTTTGTTTTTATTGTATTGTATTTATTGCTATGGTGGAATTTTTTTTTATTTTTTCTCATTACTTATTAGGAAGAGTGACCCAAAGAAAATTGTAAGTGAATGTCTGGAGGGCTGTGCAATGGGGTGCTGGAGTCCCCATCTACTGGCTGAAGAGAGCTCCTCTCTCTCCCCAGTTTCCTGGTCAGTGATATGTTTGGTAGCTTGAAGTCCGCCATGCTGGGCTGGGGTTGGGTGTGGGGTTGCAACACAAAAATTTGGCTATTGCTACAACCACCCTCTCACATACACACTGGGAACTAGTTGATAAATATTTGCCAGTACATCATTGGAACCATGTCATATCACAAAATTCCATAGCACTGATTTTGTGGAGAATCTGAACAGAAGACGACACTGTACCTTTAGAATGCTGATGTCTCTTATTGTACAACCCAAGCTCAGACTTTTGTCTTAAGGTCCAGTTCCATTTTTCTCTTCCCTGCTGGAACTTACCCTTGTTTTTACAAGTACTTCAAATTTAATTTGTCTGAAATTTATTATCTTCTCTTTTAAACTACTTTTCCCTCTGGCATTCTTTACTATATTCCTTGACAGTAATTTAGTCCAGGAATTCAAATACGAAATGCCTCTCTGGTTATTATTCACCCATGATCACTAGGTCTTGACAGATAAACTTAATTAGCATATACTTTATTTATTTTCTCATTTTCTCTATTAATCTTATTGTCTTGGTTCGGGCCCTTAGACTCTTGACTCACCCAATTTCCTTACACACTCAATAATTAGAATCACATGAATACTAGCTAAAGCAAAGACTTCCAGACTCCTTTTCTAGAGGTTTGGGTTCAGTTATGAGAAGAGTGGAATCTATATTTTTAACAGGTGATCTACTACTCAGATAAATCAAATTCTTAGCTAAGGTTGAAAAATACTCAGCTCAGAATAAAAATCAAATATCTAAACTTAAAATCAGAAGATGGTTTATACCCAAACATAATCTGTCCTCTGCCTGTTACATTAGCTTTATTGCTCTCTACTTTCCAACACATCTTTTACTTAATATTTTTTCACCAATATTTGTGGTGCTTTAACTATGTATCAGGTGTCATCATAGATGCTGGGAATTGCCATGGTGAAATCAGAGAAGTTGTTTTGTTTTTATTGAGGTTTATATATAAATAAGCTAAACTTTAGTGTTTTGGAGTGGACCAAACATACTATTCCTAGGCATGTCTTTAAACTTTTGTTCTTTTTGGTCTGGGGTGCCTTTTCATTTAGCTACCTTCTTGTTTGTGCCATCATCATTGTTCCTGGTTTATTCCTCTCCTGTACAAGGTTGATTTCCTTGTTTATCTCTCTTACTAGACAGACTGCTGGTTCCTTATGTGCAGAGTTGTTAATTTTTAGTGTCTAGACCAATAATTGACATAAGTAGCTCATGTGTTGCACGGATATTATTCAACTAGTAAGTAGCATAGTAGGGATTTGAATTTAGGAATATCTGACTCCAAAGTCCTATCTTTTGCTTGAGCAAGCATACTACATTCGCTTAATAAAGTATGGTACACCTTGTCTGGGGAGCCATTTTTTAATCATTCAAGGAGAATCAAATGATAGTTACAGAACTACTACCTGTCCAAAGGGAGATGTGCCAATTAACCACTTTAGTTGATCAATATTTAGTCCAGATTGGGAAATTCATGCCAAATGGTATTCTCCGAGATTTATTAAACTAACAAAAGGAGAAGACAAATATCCCCTTTTCCTTGGCCTAGTAAGGATATAACTTGACCATGCAGATATATTTACCCTAACTAGGGAAGGCGACAGGCTAAGAGTTGGTAATGATATTTCTAATATTAATCTGACCAATTAATCTTTAACTCATCTCTGGGTATCGGTCAAGCACAGTACTTGGCACACAAAATTTTTCAGAAGCATTTCAGAAATATTGAATTAAAAGAGTAGGCTGATATAGTCTGGCAGAAAATGAACATAACTCTCAATCAATTTAAGCCTTTCCTTTATTGAGAATGTTAATGCAACTCATGATTTTTATTCCTAAGCATAAAAAATTTGGGCAGCAAAAGCTAATGGATAAAATTTAGAGTGTCTGTTCTGGCATCTGATTTGGGAAATGTGTGCTGACTTTGCTACTTCTATTAAAAATGTTGTCCATAAAATATAGTTGGACTAGTTTGGCACAAGTTATTTTAGCACTGTAAGATAGACCATTATTAATAAAAAACTTCTCTTCCCTTTCTAATTGATTCATGGCATTGCCACCAGAGTGTTCTTCCTGTATCATAAATTTAATTATGTCACTCCGTGCTGAAAAACTTTTGATGACTTCACATTCTCTATAGATAAAATATGTAAATTCTTTGGCTTACCATGCAAGTTTTCTACAACCTGACCACCAGCTATCTTTCTATTCACAATTCATTTCACTCTTCTTTCAATTCCACACACATTACATTCTTTACATACACCAGATTGCTCACTCGTGAATGCTTCTTGATTTCTCACCTCTGTGTCCTAGATCAAGGTGTTTGATCTGTTTTCATGCTTTTCTTCCTTGTTTTATAGCAAACTCCTACTATCATGATTGGTGTTGTTCCCATTCCTAATTGTTCCTCAAGAGTTATTCATTATCATCTCATCCATGTTCACCATAATTTGTTAATGCAACTCATGATTTTTATTCACATATGTATGAATCAAACCCTATACATATGGTCACACAAGCACAACTATAAGGAAACAATATCAAAACAATTCTAGAAAACTTGGGATATATGGTTGCCATAATTATGACACTTAACCACTGTTACCTTTTTTTTTTTTTTTAAATATTATTATATTATATTGTTAAATTTAATGGGGTGACGTTGGTTGGTAACAATCAGACAGTTTCCCAATGGACAACTCCACATCACATCACCCATGCATCCCATTATGTGCCCAGCTCCCAGAATCAGGTCCCCCTCCAACCCGATATATCTGGTGCCCACTCCCCTCTCCCCAC